>DWPC01000256.1:0-11236 GCA_018251435.1 Oarisma aurantiaca
GAAGACACTGGCAGAAGGACATTTTTGACACTTGAAAATATTAGTATAAAAACTTTAAAGTCGCGGTAGCCTCTGTCCGTCTGTCTATCTTTTTATGTGAAACGAAGTTCGCTGGATCCACTAGTTCAAAATATTGTTCAAAGTATTGTTTCACCTGATACAGCTTCGTTACGTATCGTGGACGGAAGCAGGAAACTGGCGGAATTTCTCGAAGCTACTTCACGACTGTATTCGAAGGTGCCGCGTGGTGTCGCGTATTGTTGTGCATTGAGTTATCCAGACGCGGGAAGCATGCATACACAATGCAATAAAGATATTTTTCTCATTACTAATTACTGTAATTAACAAAACTTTGATCGATTGTATCGAATATCTCAAGGAATCAATAAGACAAGAAATTCTCATTCATTCCCTCATTAGTTTCGATTAATTACGGAGTACATGTGTGATGTTTTGATGATTTTCCTTGTGTAGACTGTACATTCGATTCTTTCTGTCCTCTGGTGATACCGGTCAGCCAATATTATTGTGTTAGTCAGATTTTTTTTCACCGTTTTAGTCTCTAATTAGATACGAAATGATTTGCATAAATTACGTTCAAATACCACGTGTTTATACACCTACCTAACAACTAACAGCTGTAGGGTATCTATTAAATTATTGATTATACCTAGACTATAACAATAAATTTTTAAAATGCCATATCTAAATATAAACCAATACTGTTCAACTTTTGACCAAGTTTAACTTCATAAGAATTTATAAATCCGAATTATTGTTAAATTGTAAATAATAGTGTTTAAAATGAGTTCGGCATGAGATGCGCGAACTTCAATACAATAAACATTCACTCGCTCACCTTTCGACCCCTTTAATTATTTACAACGGAATGTCACACGGACCTCTCAATCCTATCAGTGCAATCGGTACAACACTACGAACTACAAATGTCACTCGCTCGCGATGCATTCGTGAGTTACGAATCGATGTTCGATGTTCGATGTTTCGTTCGATCGTTCACACGTTCGACCGATCGCGCGTGCGTCGCGAAACTATCTGACATTATCGTTCGTTCAACGCTCGGATTCTCGGGGTGTCCCCACGACCCACACTCCTCAGTCTCCCCACCCTCCGAACGGATGTCCTTGGTTCTACTGAGGTATTCTTTAGGCCTAGTATACAATGATGAGGTTCGATCAGCTAAACAATGGGTTAGTTATTTAACGTTCCATTTTGTAGGTATGCTTTTATTAAAGTCGATTTCGCCGGAAGCGTTTTAATAAATAGTAGGTACCTACGCTCTTGTCTGGGTAAAGACAATTGTTTAGAAAAGAGTAGAATAACGAAATTAAACTCTCATCCACTAAAACATCGAGCAGCTAAGCTTTTAATATTACCTACTCGTAAGCTAGGGTCTTACCGCATTTTGTATCTTATCTATTTGTGAAACGATTGCGTTAATTTTCATTGCACAAAAATGGCAATAATAATGTCAAGGGTCAAAATATTTTATACGGATTAACTTCGACGTGCATTAACTGATACCAACGTACCTAATTTTAGTAGGTATGTATCACATTAACAACTATGCGGTTCATCTGTTAGTCCTGTGCCTGCTGAACTAGGGTATAAATTTCCGAGATATTATAGTTTAACTCATTTAACGGGTTAAACGCAAAAACACGAATCAAAATCTCGTGCAAGACCTTGAGATTTGCCTAACAATGTGTCCAAGTGATATCATCGGTATCATGTAACGTGTCAGAAATGGCGCTATAAAACTAGATCGTTTCTCTAATCATAATCTACAGTGGTCATAATTTTCACATGTCAGTCATTTCAGGGCTGCCTACCTCGAACTTTTCGCAACTCTACCCTCATAAATTTGGCCTACATCAGCTTCTATACCTACACTCTGTCTACATATGAAAGCTGCATGAAAGGTATTCAGCAGTTTTTATGTTTATATGTCTACGAGATATCGTTAAAATACAAAATTTGTAAAATTTAACAGCATTCGTACCTACAAGATATTTGTCATTGCGGTCGTTGTAACTTTATTCAGTGTTTAAAAGTTTATTTTTTATTTTACTATAATAAAATAAAATGGTGAAAACTTAAATAAGTATTTTAACGAGTCCTTTATACGACTAAGATCATGACGAATACGATTTAAGATGGTAGCTACTTTAAATATTTCATTGACCATAGTTCATTAGGTACTACATTTATAAATGTTGACAACCCTACAGGCCCGCGATCTGCATACCATTTCCGTGACAGTCCCTGTGGGTGTACCACAATGGACACGGACAACATAATTCACTACCCACAGTTTAATACACATATAAATTTTTGCACTCGACTGACAAAATAATATTATACCATATTTCGTGCAATGATAAATCCAATAAGTAAATGATTCATTACCATAATCCAGTCAATTTATAAAACTGTATTCAAGGTTCCTGTCTGGCTAAATGTCTATCTATAGACTGTTTTTGAAGAAAATAATATCTAACACTATTTTTAAATTGTCTCAGGATTGGAGGATTGCGAGACAAGCCACAGTAGGTATTACATACCATAATAATTATTTTGTTGTTCCTTGAAAGAAAACGAAGCGAATAAGAAGGTAAACAAGTATGTAGGTGGTAATTAATGGGTGTTTACTAAAATATAATAAAAATAAAATATAATAATAAATTCTACAACGTATGAGTTTCGCTAAAAGCCTACGCGAGCTATGATTGTTATGAAGACACAGTGTACCTATTTATTGTTATGTATGTCATTTTATTTGTTATTTTGTAATGTATTTTCGCATAACTAGTTGAAAGGAATATTTTTAGTAAAATATCCTTATGTGACAAAATTTGTTGGTGTAATAAATAGAGAATTTAATATGGATTTAAAAAAAATCAAATGAAAACAAAATGAGTCATTTTGATAAAACTCAAACCGTACATAACGGCTCCGTCCGTGTAAACAACACTCTGATGAACGGTCTTTGCATAATTTTTTTTTAACAAATGCACACGCATCCTATAATTATTTAGTTATCAATCATCGGCTGTCCGTCTGTCCGTCTGCCCGGCGTTCCCCGCCTGTTTCATGAAGGTTCTCTGACCCATTAGCTCAGACCATTCCATTCATCGAATTCACTAATTTCAACTCAATAAGTACGTCTAATATTTCTGCGCATTATTCGGGGTTTATAATGAATAGTTACTGAACCATTAGCAATGATTAGTGAGGAGATTACGGTCACATTTAAATTTCAAAGCGTAAGATTCTCAAATTAATCAACAAAAAATCAGTACAAGGCAAAATATGTACACTCTATTGCTATTCTCAGAGATTGTAAGAATAATGTTTAATTGCTACAATAATAATACATGCGTAATAGGTATAGTATTTAGTAGAAAATGTTGTTTGTTTTAACGCGCTAAAGTCGACTGTTGAATAATTACAGGTAAGTACTTAGTGGGCTATGAAAGGCTATATGAAATTACGCTACTTATGGTCATTATGAATGCTGCATAAAAGCATTTTCCCCGTCAAGTAGTACATAAATGTGACGGTCACTAAGTCACCGTGGGAAATGTACTCGTCATTGCATTACTCACAAATATAATGACCGACAGCCGACAGGTGCAAAAACATCACTGATTAACTAATTGCCTGCATCCTACACGAGATCGGAAACTACAAATCAAGTAAAAGGGTAACAGCATCTGACGTGTTCTAACAGTCGTAGTGACACTTGTCTTAATGTCATCGCTAAAGTCAAACCGCTTTGAACGATTTCCGATTGGCCATCTAATTTTATTTTCCTGATTATAAATCTAAATAGGACCGGTGTAATACGATAACAAACTATAGGTACATATTCGGACGTTTATTAGATTACCTACGTCCGAAAAATATTCAAACTAAAGAATCGAAGTGAAGACATTTACGAGATTGCGAGCTAAGTACTCGTAATTATACACGCGTAGGATACGTATCTTTATTTTATTAAAATTGTTAAATAATTTAGTATTTATTTTATTAAAAAAGTGTTTAAGTCAAAACGTAAAGTGTAGTGTCAAACATTTTGAGTTTGGGACTTTATTTTCCTTAAGATAATTGAGCAATGTATCGCACCACTGATTAACGTTTTAGTTAGTTTACGAGTATTGTAATGGTCTTATTACAAGAGTCGTAAACTTCAACGGCCTCTTACACACAGCAATGGTCCTATAACACATTACATGTTACGTCGTAAAATTCTCTTGAGTGAAGCAATAAAGCTTCGACGTGCAAAATGTTAACAAAGCGTTGTGGTACACATTGCCGTGTCCCTGTCCACCGCATGGCCGAACAATACCAATGGCTTGTGTCATAAACATTGATAGAGACTGATCACTCGCTGTATCGATCGCACACCGATAGCGAAAGATCTTAATCGATATCTTCAAAGCTCTGCGTACCCGCCTGACTGCATTCGACGACAGCCGATGTTGATCTATTCGTCGCACGTCGATAAGCCGGACGGTGGTAGTTTGACGTAACTGACAGTCATAGCAGGCTCTAAGTAAAACCTTAATGATTTTTCGTCAAATAATGCACTGATTACCTCGTGTTAATGTTTTCCGAGGCTGTATTGTAGGTATTTTAGATAGAACAGGATGGCAGGTTGTTGATGATAAATACATTGCCAAATCCACAGACAAAGTTTGGTATGAACATTCTTGGTATTTTCCTTCTGGTCTCTTCTTCTTGAAGGGTCTAATCAATTACACTCATTACGAAATTGAAGCTACGAGATACAGTATTTTCAAAGTTTCCAAAATATACTTACCTACTTAGTTTTAACTGCACCGTATTCAAGTAAGCCGGTAAGTCCAGTAAATGAACCCGACAATAGCGGCTGGTATTTCAAAAAGAACATTAGTTAAAATTTTCGTTATCAGATGCACAAAGCGCAGAGTTTAGAGGTCACAATTTGCCATCTCTAAATGACGCACTGTTACGTCGGTGGGCAGCGCATCCCACGCGCAACAGTGGGCTAGGGCAAGTCGGTATTCCGTAACCGAGACATGCGCCGGCGCCGGCGCTGCGGCAAACCGTGACATACGCCTCGCCAATACACGAGTAGGTACATACCTAATTCATAATAGAAGTGTGACGCAAATTTAAAAGCTTCCATTGTTTATAACAAACAATAGAGTTGAACAAGTGTCGATTATTGTTATAATATTAATAACATGAAATGCTTCAAAGCGATGTAACAAAAGCATAAGAACTAAAATTTTAAATAGTTAGCATTGTTTGAAAGACGTTGAAAGACACCGTGTATCCACCCTTGATCTTTGAACTTATTTCGATCAATGTAGCTCATAACCTTGATAATATCGAAATGATTTCGCTTCTCATCGATTGATATTAGGTATTTCTATGAAATTTTCTAATCGTCCTAAACTAAAACTGAAAAATCTTCAAACGGGAACAACAATGAGGTAGGTAACGCTCTCATAGCGTCACACAGGGTACCCGTTGAGGGTACTTGCTAACGACATCAGACAAAAACAAGATTACACACTAAAGAACAAAAGTTCAAATTTGTAAGATGGGCATATTGGTCTTTGATAAAATATGACTTAAATTTCTACACAATATCATAATAAATCACAAACATTTGTCATCGAGGGATAAAAAAAACTGCAACTTTAGGACTCATATTTCTTCATAATGATTCTTGACATTTTGAGAACACTTTCTTGAAAACTATCCGTTCTATACAGATCTAGATCGTCGTGTCGCAATCTATCTATCGTTCGTTTCATCGTGATAATCGGAGCGAATTGATAAAATAATAGCACTTCCGTTAAATGTCATGATGTTGCAGACTTGCAGTCGTGTTGTTCATATCATACTATCGAATTGGAGTCCATTAACAACACTTTTGATCAATTATGAGTCGCGCTGTACACTATTGTAACATCCTAATAACGGTTATTGTACGTCACGACAAACTGAGCCTGATTGTACAACTCCTCATACAAGATAGGAACGTATGATGTCACTATCACCTACTCTATAACTCTCAATTAAGTAGTCTTTAAAAAAACGTTATCAAACAAATAATGAAATCAACATTCACAACTTTTTTAAATTACGGCGCTTCTTCACGCGCCAGCTAGTACCTAACGCTCGTTTAAATATCGAAGCAATACTCCAACTATTTTTTATGACATAAATCGGCGTAGCAAAGTACTTCTTAATGATGAAAAACGTTTGGTAACAGATGCTAAATACAAAGTCATAAAGCATGACTTATAGAAACCAATAAACAAAATAACCGAGTGAGATTGTGAAAACACTCAAGGGTATCCGACGGACCGACTTTAGTATCGTATCCCTCACAATACAAACAGTACAATTGCTCTGCAAATTTCAATGAGTTGCGAAAGTAGGGCAATACACGTTAATACTTATTGTAGGTACAAGGAAACATCCTTAGACACTGTACAAGTGTAGGTACGTAGACAATGGACTTAAGACATAAACCAGGTTTATTACACAAGTGGAAGGAGAGTTAGGAAAAACCAAGGTTGCAGCGGATACGCCAAATTCAAAATGCAACGTAAGGGGTACGTTCTTGAATTTCTGATATGTGTTTCTACGGACATCAATCAAGAGTATTTTTGACTTAAATTCCATTCTACTTGACAAATAGCATGTCCTAGCCAAGTCGCTAGTAACAACACATTATTACCGATAAATCATCGATATAATTACACGACGAAGCGATCTTCTCAACATCTTTCTAGGCTATCGCATAAAGTTACATCGAATAAAGCAAAACGCACTACGGTATCATCGTGAATTATATGTCAGCTAATCTATGTAGATGCCCTCTTGTTCACAACTATATGCAACCTAAAAGTGACTAAAATAAAAACGCAGTGTGAATTAATAGGTGTCTTTATAGGCAAAACATTTCATAGAAGTTTCATTCGGGTCACTCGGGTAGATTCTTTATCATTCATCCAAATATCGATTAAAGGGAACCTCTTAACATAACATACAAAATATTACAAATCGCTGTCACACCTTGTCATGTAGAATTCAAACTTGACAATAAAATGAATTTCAATGAGTCAGTTTGTAAGTCATGACGAGTCCTCGCCAGTGGCAACACGCGTCACTGCGGGGGTGTAACTGCAATATGCTTGTTTGTCCCAATTTACGACATCGGAATGGACTACTTGACTCTAGACGGTCTCTTTTCTTAGGCAACAGTATCCTAAAGCGTTGGCTCTTCAACCTCTTGTCTGTCTTCGATGGCCCTGTATTGACTTAACCTTTACGCATGCGTCTATCCTACTTTAAAGTGATGGGAACTCCCACCAGTCAGTTGAGGCCGGGGGGCATATCGCTCAACGCATTGTGGAGATTGAATTCCATTGGTATAAGACAATATTGTGTTGAAAGACTACGCTGAGCTTAAACGTGGTAAGCTGGCTATGCAAACCGAATAACGGGATTTTGTACGTAGCCTCTATTTTGTCCGTACAAGCCGACTTAAAGTTTTCAGATAAAGTTATGACAGTTATGTCTGATTTCATAGTTAAGTCGTTTTCACTTTAAATAAAGACATTCCGACTGTTGTAGGTAGGTACTATAATGTACATAGGTACTTAAGTAGTAGGTGACTACCTCTGGCTGGACTTTTGCATTGGCCTGCTTCTAAATATGGATTAAGGTTAGCTCGTAAATGGTTCTGTGATGGCACCTTGTCTAAGAGAACACTGCGCCCGATGCATACATTACCAGGTGGATGCATTTTCTTATGTGTTGTTTTCATGGTGCACACTGTTTTTCTGCCCACACTAAAGTATTGATATCATAACCTTTTTTGTTCATATGATAATAATAGAATACGATTAAGACAAGTAACACTACGGTTGAAATCTAATTCTGACTGTAAAAAAAATTAAGCAAAATCAAAAGCAGCCCCAATTATGTAGATCGGGAATTTCACCGTAGAAGGAAAGTTCTGACTTTATTTGAGAAACTTCACCGAAATATAAGGAAATTTGGGTTGTTCATTTACGGTAGATTATAAATCCCGGAAGCAAAACAACTTCAAGAACAATAATATTTATCGTGATAATTTAAATATACAACAGGATACGTTCACCGTACCGTAGCACTTTAGGATTTTTTTCTCAAATGGAAGACATTTGAGAATATCGTATTTAGAGATGGTAATTTGCAATTCAAACAGTTTGCATAACAAATAGTTGTTCAATGAGGTGGTTCTTACATAAACCGAGCGTTTATTTTGACAGTTCCAGTCTTTTATGTCGCTCTACATAGATAAAATAGTGTCGATAAATTACAATATTAAGAGATACCTACATGAAATAATCGATACCAAACGAGTTTACTAATTGTTAAAAAGCACCTGTCACCTATATTTTGGTGCGATGAAGATATTATAGAATGATAAGTTTCAGTGGATGTCATCTGAAAAATACGAGGCGGTAATATAATTATGTATCTCTGCAAACTTGATATACAAAAGTATGTATGTTAATATTTATCGTTACTATCTCCTTTACAATACATATAGTTACAATAAATACAGTTTACAATAAATTTAGTTTGATAATTAGGTATTTGGTCTGTCATTGACTTAAGACAAAGTTCAATCAATATATTATGATACTGTTAGATCCTCCCGCAAGCACGACACAAGACATTAATAGATCACGCCTTGTTCTGTTGGCCTTAGGCCAAAACTAATAGCGACAATCAATATTGTTAGCTCGCCACTGAAACGTAACGTTGGCAAGATCCGCTGGTGGAGTGAATAATAGCAGCAATGAGCTCGGAACAATTAGACACTTGCACAATCCCCGCAGTGACCACATCTCTCACTGCTGACTGGCTACGGACGACCTATACATAATTGTACTACACAACAGGATAAAGACATTAATTAGGTACTGTTTAGAATCATTGCATTACATAAGTACTGTTATTTTCGATTCTAGAGCACGAAAACTTCTGAGCCCATAACAAAGTTTTAAATCCATTACGCATTTTCAAACATGGTTAAGATACATGGTTGAACCAACATTCCATCGAGCAGCAATGAATCCGCATGTGACAGTCAAACGACAGACAATGCTGAAGCCACTCTCGGTCAAGGTTGACTCGACGAGAAAAATGGATGGCTTCGAAATGAGGTCATGGGGGCGCTTGTTCGTGAAGGGTGTCTTATCTCTGATTTATTGGCAACGGTGAAGGCGCGCACTCTTACACGGCTCTTCAATTACTGCCTCATGCCGCTGCCTTCATTTAATCTTGTCAACACCTGAAGCTCACTTGACAAGAAGTCTAGAAATCTAATTGTTTTTTTTTTGGTAGTTCGAACACTTTTTCGCGTCATTAACGCTTAACGTAAACCCACAAACCATGGATTTGTGCGTTAACCCTTTGGACGTGTCGCCTCACGTGGCTATGGCATGTGTAAAACTTTGTCATGACATCATGACGAAGTTTGAACAATACATTTAACCCAAAAGATGGATATCGCGTGTAATGAGTGTGGGAACACGCGCGGCGGCGAGGTGGCTTGGCGCAGGCGACCACGCCACCGCGCTAATCAATTCATGTTCTGTGAAACGTTGCAATCGTTGCATGTGTTACAAATATTTGATATATTATGTGCGTAATATACATGCAAATGTACATTATGTTTCTGTTAGAAATGCTGCAATAGCAGTCGGTAGCGTTGACAGGAATAGATCATGTTAAAGTAGGTAGAAACTAACTGTATTAATGTTTGTAAGATGGTAGGTACCTAATGTAGTCGGATTACAGATTTCCTAAATTCTTTAAACTGTTGTAGGAACGATTACTGCCTATGACCTGTTATAATTTTAACTTATTTTCTTAATTATCTTTGTAAAAAGGTTACCTGCGTAGACAACCTTACCTACCTAAAAAAATGAACCTGAATAGAAATTAACTTGTATCAAAATTATACGTCTCACCTAAGATGATAATATAATTAGATAAACGGAGACGGAGACAAAAGCTAGTGAGAAACATGACAAGTACCTACATATTGTTGGGTATACATATTTCATTCGTCCACAAAAAATCTCGAATGATATCATGATCCATTTAACAGTTAAAATAGAATTGTTATTTGTGTAATATTTGCAACACGTCGTGTGAATTTTAAACTAACAATTGATTACAATATGTACATATGTAGTTTACCGCAGGCGTGGAGAAGGATAATGGATTTTTTACTTTGCGCACCTCAGGATGAAATAATAACGTGTATGGTATGGTGATATTATGATGATATAAAGATAATAGTATGCATGGTGAGAATCACCATGGTTGTAACAGCCTCAAACGTTTATTTCGAAAGAAGAATTGTTTATCCACGACTGTTTCTTAACACATCTACTTACTTTAGTTTACAACGAGTAAGTTGTTTAGTCAGACAGCATAAGGCAAGTGTTATAAGGTAAGTTAGAGCCTGCTATGAAATATTTTGACAGTGTGTCACTCCTGAACACTTTGTTTGTAAGGTTAGCAGAATCAGAATTCATATGTGTACACTTAGATACGATCCGCAATTTGTTGTGAAACATTTTCTTCCAATATACATAAAACATTATAACTCATTTTATATAAACGTAAACGTATAATTACAATGTAATCGATAATAATAGGCAAATTAATTGCTTACGAGTGGTATTAAATAACGCAGTGGTATGTGAGAGAATCAGCGGAAAATGCTGGAATAATTGCAACTTAGTAATGAATGTAAATGTGCAATTATAACAGGTTGGCTGTGAATCAGTTAGGTTGTAACGAGTATGATAATAACGCATCTTCAACTAACATCCTAGTAACAGTATCTAGTAACTAGATAATAGATATCTAACTAACTAGTCATAGGTGCGACCGCTGCCGATAGGTACGTCAGTAGTATTAACTTAAAGGTATATTAAATCAAAATCGAATTAATATTCGATTACAGTAAGTATCGATAGGAAAATGAAAATAACTACACACCACAAAAGTCAAATTATTATCAGTTGTACACAAGCTGAAATGGTTGCAAACATCCGACGCAGCTCTCACCGGGGGCGTAGCTCAGATGGTAGAGCGCTCGCTTAGCATGCGAGAGGTACCGGGATCGATACCCGGCGCC
>DWPC01000257.1:0-11227 GCA_018251435.1 Oarisma aurantiaca
ATGATTAATCGGTTAAAAATATAAAATTATAATAATAAACTTGCAAATGTTTTTAAACTTAAATGACGTACAAAACCGTAAGCGGTTAAGTATTCTAATTACTTCCCCCAACTTACTTCCGTTGGGTATTATAGAACCGTTAGGAAGTTCAAAATTATATGTATATTTTTTGCAATGTCACTTTGTAGTAGGTTCACACATTCAACAAATACGTTGGTGCATTTTAATCATATTACATAATTTAAATGATGATCACATAAACGGAATGATAATAATTAATAATCATAAACTATAATAATTAATAAAATTTGAAATGTACCAACAAAACAGATCTGAACAAATTGCGTCTATAAAATTAAAGTACAGTATCTAAATAATTCTTTGTTGTTATAATCACATTTGTCTTTAATTTGGCTTGGTGTTTTATAATAATTTTATTAACATTAAACATTTATAATTACATAACAAAAACTAAATCGGGTAACTAGAACAACTAAGGTTTAATTGGAATAGGGAATGTTACATGAGACCGTGTAAGGGTGGGATCAAGGAATAGATTATGATTATAATAATATATACATAATTATTATGGCCTTCAAATTATAATTTGTTACGTGAACGCAAGTCAACACCAGAGGACGAGGATTTCATTAACTATGTTTCAATCGAAAGGTGTATTTAAGATTCCCCGTTGACAAATTATTTTCATTTGGTGTCGGATGTGATATAACAAATTTTGCATTAGAAATCGATTTATATTTCTTAAAATTTTCTGCTAAAACAAAAGTCTTCTTTCTATGGCTATAGACGGCTTTTAACTTTTGTTTAAGAGCCATTTTATCCACAAACTTGCTTTTCTCTAGAAAAACCCAAGGTTGCCATTTCCTTCCAGTCAAGTCTGGATTAAATGTTTCCTTAGGTTGAGTGCTAGCATAATGCGCTCCATTTTCATTTTTTTTAATTATAACTTTAGGTACGGACTGTTTATTTTTTTTAATTTTTGTTTTATGATTTTTAAACTGGATTTCATCTATACTCATTAGAACATCTTCAAACTTAGGTTTTGGCTTCGCTTTTTTTAGACATTCTTGAGGCAAACTTTTAATATAAAGTTTACTGCAATTTGTATCTATCTTTGGTTTTTCTTTGGATTTTTTTAATTGTTGCAATTTAAGGAGGCTTTGTTTCGGTAATCGAATTTTTACCTTTAAATCATGCATAGTCTCTTTCAGAGGTGGAATATATTTTTGTGCAGCTTTTGTTATTAATGGCCTATGCGAGTGGGAGTGACTGAAACTTGTATTCATCTCATTCACCTCAGAAATTTTTGAACCCTTGTAACTTCTTATTTTTAAGAGGATTGCTGGTCCTTTTTCTTCAGATGTAGTAGAAGATACTTCTGGTGAGCTTGATATTGCATACTGCAACTTTTCCTCTTTTTTGTAATCAATATAATTATCGCAACTAGATTCACAGGAGTGTACAAGACATTCATCGTATTTTTCAAATTTCCTATTTGGAGACATTTCTTTCTGAGTTATGTTTGGTAAGGCGATTGGGTATTTGAGATTTCTACTGTCTTTATCAGCGTGATCTCGTAAATTTTCTTTATTCCCATGAACGTCGTCATTTGTAACAGTGTTAAGTAATAAAGATTTATCTGATTTGGAATCCATGGTGTTGGATTCCGAAAGTATTTTTTCTAACGATTCATTATCATAGTATCGACTATGTTCTTGTGAAAGCAAAGATTCTCTGTCAATTAGGGTTTGATTCACGTTCATTTGCGGTGTTCTATATAACTTTTCAACTAAATCAGCATCATCATCGCACATTTGTTGACCGTATATATTTTTTAGCTTATTTGTATGTTCATTTTCACTGATATGATATACAAAATTTGTACTATCACTTTCATCCTCAGATGACGCCAAATCTTTCGGAGACGATGGAGCACTAATGACAATATCTTCAGCTATGTCATCGCTAAACACTGTTTCCATACAGGCTACATCGTCAACCCATGTTTCTTCAATGGTTTTATCGTCCATGTTTTGTACAAGTAATTCATTTTCATTTGGACAGTACTCAGGTTCTTCGTAAGGATTCATTTCAGAATCTATTTCGGAAATTAAATTATCTCCTTTACCACATATTAAAACATCACTTTCGTAATAAATATTTGTAGCTAATTCTGAATCTACAGCGTCTTCATTACAAAATTCGGCAATGCTTCCTTGAGAAGTATTCTCAGTCGGTTCAGGATTCAAAGCCTCCCCGTCAGTACAAATTGTGGTTAAACATTCATCGGATATTTCTGTGTAGCAAATTTTGGGGCTACTTTCGTTATCTTCTGTTAACAAGCAATCATTCTCAATTAATATGCAAAACGAAACATTTTCGTCGTTATAAATTGTAGATACCGAATTCCTTCGATTACTATGAATAAAACTGCTTATATTTTCGTTTAATACCTGAGAGTCTAATAATATTTCAGAATCCTCTAACTTTGCACGTTTTCTACTACACTTATTATAATTATTTCCTTTAAGGTCAACAGATGCATCTGTGTATTCTGTGATCGCAGATTCTGATAAAGACCTTTTAAGAGTTCTACGTTTGTTAAACATTTGATTCCATATCATGTTTTTTCCTTCAATATTATTATTGGTTTTGTCATTAGTATCGATATTGTTATTTAGAATTGCATCAAGGAATTTATTAGGTTCATCAGATATTGAAACAATTGATTCGGTGCCACGATTTTCTACACCTTCAAAACTATCAGGATTACTTTGGGTTTTCAGTGCAATTTTCTGAAAACCGGGCGAAGATATTGGGATATCATTAGATGAAGAATTGCAATGCGAGTTTTCTGCAGTCATCGTTCCAAGTTCTACAAATTCTATTGACCTGTCTGACGTGACAGTATTTGTATTCGTATTCTCATATATTTTTATATCACGGTAGTGATTATCGGTATTATTTTTATATTCTGGATCAGTAATGCCGTCGTCAATGAGTGATTTATCTGAATCCATTTTTTCGTCTGTTAGTTTTGGACAATTACTACTTTCTTCTCTGTTACTTGTCATTATAGTACACGATCCTTCAATATATAACATGAGGTTTTGGATCCTTGGCGAAAACAGTTTCTTATTAAAAGTTGAGTTATAATGGACACCTATTTGTGAATCATTTTCAAATAATTCAGTACTTGAATTTTTAATGAGTAAGTGAGGTATTTCATCAGCTATACAAAGTGATTCACTAACAATAATATTTTTAGAATTAGTAATATTTTTTGAATCTAAATTGTTTATTGCAATAGCTATACGATCGTCACTATTAGAATGATCAGCGTAGTCACCAATAATATCAGTTATTTCATTTTCTTTACTATTTTTATTTTTATAGCCAAAGACCTCAAAATCTGCACTATTGTGACCGTTTGGCCTTTCTGTATAAGTAATTTCGTTTACTATTTCAGTTTTTTTATTAGACATATCTTCCTGATATTCAGATTCAGTAGACAGAATTTCAGTATTTTCAACTTCAGATTTCTGAATAGCTAAATTATCAACAATGTTGCAGTTACCTAAAGGTGATGACGAATAATTTTCTGTGACATTATCTTCATTTATTGAATGATTTTCCTCTTTTTTTGACAAAGAATTACTTTGATCGTCATAAATGTCTTTTATATCAATATCACGGCTAATGACAATTTGTGTATCTGATTTTTCACATATGGATACAGTATTATTATCTAGATGTTCTGAGGACAAATAATTTTCTATGCGTTTTTCTATGTCAATATTGATAGGACTAACATTTTCCGAAACAACATTATTATTTAAAGTAATTATACCTGCCGATATACTTTCGATGTCGTGACTTAATGAAGGCAAATCATTTTGTGATTCTAAAGCTTCCCTGAGTGATATTTCAGCTATCTTTTCTTTGGGTTTTGAATGAGTGATGACTGATTCATGAGTGTGAAGAACTTGATTGTCCTCATCAACGGATTGCAAGGCTACGTTAAAATCATGTTCCTTCAGGTTTGTAATATCAGTGGACGTGGAAGATTTTACTTCCAAAATAGAAATATTATTAGCCTCAGTTATCTTGTGTTCTTCAGGTAATTCTTGACGAACAGGTTTGTCAGTATCTTTATAAATACTTTCATTATCCATTTCATTATTATTATTCAAGACACTTGAATTACTCATGGTGCTAATACTGTTGTTCTTAATATCATCGTTACATTTATTTAAACTAAAATCTATAGCAGTGTTACTATCACCTGATTTGTAGTCATTACTGTTTTCAAGAACTATTCCAGAATTTGTTTTATCAATAGTATACTTTTCTGTATTATTTTCTACAAAATTATTTAATGGATTGATTATATTTTCAGTGATCGACGTGTTATTATTATTTATAATCCCATTTGAAATATGTTCTTCTTGACTTTTAGAATTTTCTGGATTTTTAATAATCACACTATCAGTTCTGTGTAGAGACATATTGAGTGTGTTGTCATTATCGTTAGGAACTAAAGACCTTCTTTGCTTTCTATATTTGCTAAGTTTTGAAACATCTTTGTCTGAATCAGTACCTAAGGTAGGATGTTCAATGAGAAGGGACTGATTGTGTGTTTTGCTTTTGTTATTAGGTGCATTATCACCGCTCTCTGCATCTAATATAGGCAAATCACGCATTGGCGATATGTTGTTATCATTAATAAACTGTTGATTAATTTCGGGAAAGCTTAATTCTATATCATTATCCAATCTGGGTAAGGAGGCAAGGCATACTCCTGAATTACTTTCTAAATCTTGTAAAGAGTAATTTGTCTTTAAACTTTCATTCAAATTAGGAGAAGGATATTGATTACTAACCATTTTACAGCTAGTGATTTTAGGTGAACTTCTTGAAGGAAGTATATTATTGGTTTCCTCTATTCTTTGACATACAGGTGACTTTGTTTTAACAGGATTCACCACTTTTTCTATCAATCTTTCACCCAATACATTGTGTACAGGTGTTGCTAATTCAACATTCATCATTTGTGGACTACAAGGTCGGATTTCAAAATTACAGCCCACTTCTTTGTGGATAACTGATTGGCTTATTTTAGCTTCAACATCTAATGGTGATAAAGGGCGAGAATTTGATACTTCCATTCCATGTCTTGGAAAAGTATTCCTTTTTGGAACTTGCACATCTTTTTGCTTCCCGTGTGAAGATGTTAAGGAAAACTGATTTATATCTGGTGACTCAACAAGCTTTTCATATTGGTTAAGAAGTTCTATGCTATTATAACCCTTGATATTTTCAGGTAGTTTAGAAATTTTTTGTATATGATCATATTTCCCTAGTTCTTCTTTGGGTACTGTAACTAAGCCAAGAACATATAGTTGTTCTTGACTGCTACTTGATTCATAGCAACCTATAGAATTGCTAGAATCTTTTTGTTTCGCTGGTTCTTTATTATTATCATTTCCTTCATCATCTCCTTCATTCCACATTTGAAGAAATTGCCTGACATTGAGACATTTTTTATCCTTTGAACCTGAGCTGGTGTCAACTTTTTGTCCAAATTTATTCAAATGAGGCAATGTCATATCCTGTCTTTGATGCATATCATTAGATATCCTACTAACTCCTGATCTTAAACTTCTTATACTAGCTGTAGAAGACTGGCTAGCATATCCACAATCATCCTGTACACTTCCGAGAATTTGAGCTGTTTCATTGCTTGCATTTGAATCGCAAGGAGATATTGACATTGTTTGAGGTGAAAATTGTAATGGTACCCTACCCATTGGATTTATATTCGTGGAGTAATCTATATTCCTGTAATGTATGGCATGATCATATGCTTTCATAGAATTTTCTTTCCTATACATATGATGTGGCGGAATGGAATGCATATTAATAGGTGGATATGAAGGGTACATTATATCGGCTTTAATTGTCGGAGAGCGATTGATATCATTTGTAAACATATTTTCTGGAGTAGCATAATATTTACGGGAATTGTTGTTATCAAAATATAATCGATTTTGAATCATATTTTTTGAGACAGGATCTGATGCATATGGGTAAGGTCTGTTCTGTAAGCAGTTTCCTGGGAGTGACCCATAACTAGAAGACATATTTGGATTACCAAAATGTTGGTTCATATTAACTTGTTGAGTAGGGGAGCGTGGATACTTATCCATGGAAGGGACAGGCATTCGTCTTTCTAAATACTTGAGAGGTACAGGGGGATAAACAGAATATGGATGTGGAGGAATTGACTTTTGTATATCATATTTATGAGGTGGATATGAAACATGTGGTTGAAATGCATTAGGATAATTAGGAATATAATCATACCTTGTATGTGGATTCTGGATTTGTCTTTCTTTCACTGTTGGGTAAGGCTTGAATCGAATATTTGCTTCATGAAAACGATCTTGATATACTTGCGGTATTTCTTCATGGACGTTCCTATGTGGTCTTATCATGGAAATTGGTCTGGGTCCAGGACAATTGGCATAATCTGAATACTGATACAACTCAGGAGCACCATATGGCCTTAAGGGCCTCACATTCACACCACTGCTTGGCCAACCATGAGAAATTACGGGTTGGTTGTAGTTGTTATTGAGCACAAGTCCATCCGAATTTTTAACAATTTTTGGTTCATTGTTTATAGGACTAATAGTATAAGGCACATCACAAAACTTCGACTCGAGGGGCATCACCTTAGAATTTTTTAAATGATGATCTTCACCATTTTTTGCAGACGAGAATGAAGGCGGAACCATAATACGCTGCATATTTTCTTGAAATGTTTGTCTTGGTGATATGTTTCTTACATGTTGGTAATCTGTTGGTTTAAGAGGATATTCCGGTGGGTGTTGGTACAAGGTTTCTGTGCACTGCCATGGTTCGACTGGGACTTTTTTCACATATGCATCGCTCGTCGATTGAGGCGGCACTACTCTGTCAGGACCTATGATTGCACATGGCCTCACGGCCGGTACATCCACTTTAGCCAGAGAATTTGATCCGATATCATGATATGATTTATTAGCATTGGCTTGAAACGTACTACCGCTCTGGACGTACTTTGAATTGCCCTCATCGTTGTGGGCACCCAGAGCGGATTCGATCCTCAAGTCCTTAGCGTCCATGGCCATTCTTGGAGCTGTCAGGGCATTGATCCCCTGACATTTTTAGTCGTATTCCTTAGCTTTGGACGCAGATTCTTCTTAATCAAAGGTCACCAGCACAGGCACACATCCTGAAAATATATAAACAAAATACCTCTATATTTCAATGGCAACTGTCAAAACATTGTGCCACATAGACCACAGCATTAGACTTGAATTCATAAGAATTATAGGGATGAATCTAATCACAAAGACAATATTGAAAAAATTACATTACATACCTTTTTCTCCTTTCAAATTATTTGGAATATCAATATTATTTCCAAGGAGACACCGATTTATTACAATCCTACACTATCGCCCATTTAGGCATGTAATGTTACCAGCTATTGTTTTTGTTTATTCATTTAAATTACCTTTACAAAAATTGACATTTCCAATTTTTATTTCTTATTGTTTATTCAGATAATTGTGTAATGTGGAAATGATAAAATTTTGGAAGTTAAAATGCGAGAAAAAAATAAAATAACATTATTTGCAATGACATATGTAGGTACTACATAATTGATGTCTAAATTAATAATGATATGTACGTTGATTTTATTACAAAAGTTTTAAAATATGAGTAATGAAAAATATTCCACATCTACCTACGTACCTAAATAAAACTAGCTATAATTTCTGAATTCTTGTTGTAGTAAAATTATTATTATAAGATATTGTATAAACTAATACAATAAAATTAAAGAACGGATAGATAACTTTCAATGTCAACGTCAATGAAAAGATGATAGACGTCAAAGTGAATTTGTCTTGTCAGATTTGTTAGAAAAGAAGTGCAAGCTTAAAAGTACATACTGTATATTTGTTTTCTGATCAAATTCATCGACATTTAATTTAAATATTTTACTGTTAAATATAAAATAATGAAGTTTGTATCAATTACATTTATTTTATCAATAATTGTATGCATTTATGTGGCACATACAATATGGACATTAACTGAAATCTTTATTCCGCCGGAGTGTAATCGTGGCGAAAGATGTTACGCATCTTATTTAGCTTCAAATCCAGTGCAGCATCTAGTTCTTTACACTTCGGTGCAGGAGTATCCATATAGAAATAGCATGTCTGTAGGATCTGTGAATAAAGTGCATACTTCCTTAAAATTTGACTATCGGAACACTGCAACTGTGTAAGTGGTGTCTCAAGTCTTTAGATACCCATACCGGTTGATTTAATAAAGTTGTTTAATGAATAACCGAAACAAACGAATAAGATGTTTATTACAATTGTGATTTTTATTATGATCCAGGGTTGTGACGTTGAAAATACCGCGAAAAACGCGTAACAACGGGACATTATACATGCACGCTGTTCTGCTAGATGAGAAGCGACTTTACGATGATTTTCAAGATATATTCAGGACAGAAGCTGTCCACACTCTACCCTTAGTAACTTATACAGAACCTCAGGCGTCTACATTCAATCTTCTTCAGTCAAAGGTCTTAAATGCTTTAATCCATGTGTTACACTGATTGGTCAAAAAATTATACACAAATATTTTTAAATGGGGTTTTGTAGACTGGGTGTAGGAGTTTTTCATTTATAATATTTTTTTTACAGGATGAAGGTACAAAAAACAAAAATGGCAATCTCAAGCCCTATGCTCACATAGCTACTGTAGCACCACTGTCTATTCTAACAGATAACCTGAATCTCCCCCACAAGAGAATCCCAGGGGAGTTAATTCCTTACTTAAGGTATGATAAGTATTAAGTAACATTATTTTTTTTTTCTCACAATGTAATTTTATCTTGACTAATATTATAAATGAGAAAGTCTATTTGTCTGTTCTTCAAACCTAAACTACTGAACCAATTTGAATGAATTTTTTTACAAAGATACTTTGAGACTCAAGAAAAGAGATTTTTATCCTGATAACCCAAGGGACCAAAACAATGCTGTAACAAAATAGCCAAATGTCACAAAAACCAAATGTCAGCAGTTTTTATACCATTTATTAGAATATTATTACTCGCTTTTAATTCAGATTACACTGCAAATAATGTTTTTTAACTTAAAACGTAGTAGTCAAAAAGGTAAAGTTGAAAGTTTATTCTCAGAAGAGAATAATGGTAGTAACCATGAAAAACTTGATTTTCTTTACAGAGTGAGAAATGACAAATTCCTTCCCATAATACAGCACAATGTATTGAAATCTCGTATGTCTGACCTACAACTGTTAAACACTAGTACTTCTGAAGTGAATGTGACTGTGACCATATCGCCAGCGTCGTTTGGATCTTTGCGGCTCGCTCTACACGTTCGACTGGCCTTGGACCAGTTGCATACCCTGGGATTTGGTGAAAAGGATATTGACGATGTGAAAGGAATATTTGCTGACACTAACCTGTATTTATTGTCTGCTACTGTTATGATTGCCAGCTGTCATGTAAGTACTGTAATTTTGTGTGTAAGTAGCATAAAATGAAGAAAAGTACCAACTGGTGTTACAATTTAAGATAAGAGTTGTCAATTAATATGATGCAGATGCACAAACCTATTATGAAATACAGGTTTTTTTAATACAAGAGAATCTTGATAACCATATTTTAATTGCCTCTCTGATGGGGGGTTTACACGGGTTCATTTTCACCATACGGCTAAAGTCACCCATATAAACCCCCCATCACAAACTATAAAATTATTTCACTTGCAAGTCGTTTATGTATTGATAAGGAACCTTCCCTTGTATTAAATACATTTCTGTATCTGACAGCTCCTGTTCGACTTCCTGGCATTCAAGAACGACGTGTCGTTCTGGCGCCGCAAGCGCTCCCTGGCGGGGCTGTCGACGCGCACGGTGCTGTGGCGCGCTTTCTCGCAGCTCGTCATCTTCCTGTACCTGATGGACGAACAGACCTCCATGCTGGTCCTCGTGCCCTCGGGGATCAGCGCTGTTATAGAGGTCAGTGTTATAGCAAATGTTTAGAATGAACGAGAATACAATTATTAATATTGTTAACTCAATACATGTCTATTATATAGAAAATTTTGAACGCTCCTGTAATTGGCATGTATACTATCTTTATTACTGTGTAAGATAATTATGTGTTGTTTGTAATGCTGGTGGTGTGTCAATAAATAAATAAAGGACACAGCACACAAAATTAACATGATATTATTTAGCAGTGCGAGGGGTGAAAATTACTGATAATCTATTAGTTCTGGTACCAACACAGAACAATAAAAATGTACATAATATATTTCAGCTGTGGAAGGTGACGAAGGTGCTGCACGTGCGCGTGCGCGTGTCGGGCGGGCGCGTGCGCGTGTGGCGCGAGGCGGCGGCGGCGGGCGAGCAGCGCACGGCGGCGGCGGACGCGGAGGCCATGCGCTACCTGGCGCGCCTGCTGTACCCGCTGTGCGCGGCCGGCGCGCTCTACTCGCTGCTGTACGAGCCGCACAAGGGGTACGACACGCGATGTGTTGTCTGTGCTATCTCTCTAGATTCGTTGTAGTACCCGAATCATAATCTATACTAATATTATAAAGAGGAAAGATTTTTGTTTGTTTGGTTGCTTTGAATAGGCTCCGAAAGTACTGAACCGATTTGAAAAATTCTTTCACTGTTGGAAAGCTATAGTAAGCGCGGGTGACATAGGCTATATTTTATTACTAGCTAGCTATTAGAAATCGCTATGTAGCGATAAGGTCGCCTGGTGTTGTCAGTGCTTGTTATTGTTTGTGTATGTTATTTCTATTAATTTATCTATGTATGTATCTGCCGGCAGCTGGTACTCGTGGGCGCTGCGCAGCGTGGTGAACGGCGTGTACGCGTTCGGGTTCCTGTTCATGCTGCCGCAGCTGTTCGTCAACTACCGGCTGCGGTCGGTGGCGGCGCTGCCGTGGCGCGCGTTCATGTACAAGGCGTTCAACACGTTCATCGACGACGTGTTCGCGTTCGTGATCACGATGCCGGCCGCGCACCGCGTCGCCTGCTTCCGGGACGACCTCGTGTTCCTCGTGTACCTGTACCAGCGCTGGTGAGTTGT
>DWPC01000258.1:0-11221 GCA_018251435.1 Oarisma aurantiaca
CATTAAAATTATAAGGTTATCACCAGATATTCAAAAGCATTAAAGTGATCGAATTTATCTCATATCTGGCGTGAAGTGAAAGGGAATAAATGGCACTGAAATGTTAACACTGAAAATATCAATAACAACAAATCAAATAACAAAAGCAAACCCATTAGATAATCAATTTAGACGAACCCATTATCACGTCCAACAAGTTATCGATATCATCCGAATCTAATGGATCATGACAATGCATTCTGGATACCTTATTGATGACCAGTACAGATCATAATATACACAAGGAATATTATAAACACTGAGGTTCATTAATTGAAATAGCAATGTATACCTACTGCGGTGTCAAATTAACAATCTTACAATATTATAGTCCTTCAATGCTTCAATCTACCGCTGGTTCGTAGGTAAAGGTAGACAGAACATTTGTTCTTAAAAATATTTAACTACAATACTAAGGTTACCCTACTTAAATATGTACAATATTAAAATGCAATTATTTTAAATTTAGCTATACCTATATCGGTTAAACGATACTAAGCTAAGATAAACAGGCGGGTTAATGTACCAGACTCCTCTCTTTGAAGGATTTTAAATAAATTCTTTACTTGGACCATTGAGGAAGGGATCAACTAATTGATTTGAAGTTTCAAAAAATGTTTAGTTTTTACACAACATTTATGTTTTTGTTGTATTTTTTATCGGGTTTTTAAACTTTTTTTGTGTTTTCTTTTACAGAAGATTATTTTTTTTAACATCGACACATATTATCGCCTATACATAATAATATATGTATATTTTAACAATTACTTTTATAAAATAACGTAAATAATACGTTTATGTAAATACTCTATGTACATTTATTTTTTTTCGCATTTCTTCTCCAATGAAATGATACGCTTCTTAAGCTTCCTTATTGTCTTTTCCATCTCGGTTTGGACATCTTCAAAAGTGTCCATGCGTTCTTCCGTGTCAATAATACGATTGTAATACTCTTCGGGGTTGGAGGACGTGTCTCGGCGAGACCTAGTCTTTTCTGACGACGTTATATCATTGTTACATGTTTCACAGTCCGCCCAAAATCGCAAGTCCATAGACGGTAGATCGTCACAAGCTATCAGACCATCTTGAACTTCAGGCAGCAAAAATACGTTTTCTCCAATAGTATCTATCGTGTCACCATTATCGCACAAAACCCTCGCTAGACTGGTTCGTTTGATTTGACGAAGCTGATCAGGTTTAAACATAGATGGGTTTTCAAAATAAAATCTGTCTCCATCTCGTAGACGTTTGAATTGTTCGATTAATAAACATCTGAATAGCGGTCCTACTTTACCCCCTTCAACTTGGTCTTCCAATATTCCGCCAACCCACACGTCAATATTATGTACTGAGCCATATAATTCCCTTAGTTTATCTCTGACTGATTTATCAGATATTTCATTTGCTAAATCATCGAATGTCTCTACTTCTGACATATTACACACGCCCCTCCATTTTGTGTAGGCAGGAATAGCATGATCGCGACTTCTTTGTATGTTAATTGCAGCTAAATCTAAAGCAACAGCATGGGCAGTATGGAAGAGTTTTTCGGTTAATTCAGAGTTCAGATTTTGTTTCGGTGTCTTTAATTTAGCGGGAGTTGTGAACAATCCCCTTATCAGAGGGTCTACTCCTCCTTCATCAACTAATCTCCAGGGCGAGAAAAATGCGTGTCGAAGTAATAGGTGACCTTGTGGTATGGTTTCGAAGTTCTCATCATATCTATGGAGTATAGGATTTATAAGAGAATGTCCGAAACGGAATGCAGCAGTTGCAAAAACGTTCGAAACTGAAGGATTGACGTGTGGGTCATATCCTGTGTACTCCCCCAGTTGTTTCATGCCGTCCGCTCCGATTATTAATGGTAACCAATGCTGATACGTTATGGCCTGTGTCTCAGCACCGACAATTTTTCTTGCTTCTTGGTAAATTTTGTCTCCATCCCAGAATGGATTCACATGTTTTAATTCTGTGGCAATACGGTTGTGCTCCCGCATCCATATGGTGTGCATGGCTGCAAGACCAATTTGCTCATTGGCTCTGATGTCACCAGCTACAAAGCAATTACGTGTGCTTTCTTCAAGGTTGCGCCTGCAATCCATGGCATTTAATCCTGTGGTAGGTAAAAGTGGCTTTTTGCCGGGAAATTGGGCTCCTACCCGGAGCAATCCGTTGTCGTTACTTAAATCACGAAGATCGTCAGCTACAGCTTGTTCAAATCCGTAAACTTGGGATGAATCAATAAAAGAGGTAAGTTGATTAATTTGTTCTCTCGGCTGCAACGTGCCAAATAAAACAGATGTCATTCCTGATCCACATACAGCACTTGTTCTTATAAAGTCAATGCAACGACGATTTGTTATTCTTGTGTCGTTTGCAGGTACGTCAATAGGAAAACATGGAGGGGCATAGTCACAGGTTTTTTTGCAGTCTACTCCGTCCCAAGTTTGTGAGCTGACTGCTGGAAGAGAATGATCTAAATCATGGTCTAACCATTGCCCCCATTGCATAGTCATATGGGTTATGATGACATCTTGTGATATTTCTGTCGTAGTAATTATTTCGGTGGAGATCAGACGAGCACTAGGTAAGGCGTATCCATTATATTTTATTCCTTTATTCCATCCTACCGGTTGACTAAATCCATTTTCGTATACAGGATAGAGAATCCGACGAAAACCAGTCAGAGATGATCCCCAAGTTGGATTAGCAAAATTGTTACAACTGCCGTCGATAGTACGGTATAATAAGTGAAAACACATTTTTGAGCAATCTAGTGGTGTTCTATGAGCTACACAACCAGATAATCGAGCTACTACCTCTAAGTGTACGGGTGATAAAACTTGTTCGTATCTGAAGGGTTCTGCGGATGTAACGGTCATTCCAGTTTGTATGAACCCCTTAACTTTATCTAACGTCCTTTCGTAAATTTCGGCGGCACGTGCTACTTCTCTAGCCGGAGCATTGGGAAATCGTACAATCTTGTAGAGATCTTTGACAGATGTTTTATCACCATTGTTGAATAACTGATCAATTGTACGACTAATAGCTTGGTCAACATCTCTCGTGGCTTCCGTTAGAGCTATGTTTACATATTCATCACCCGGAAGTAAACGATCTTTAACTGTTAAGAAAGCCGAGGCGGTATCTCTACCATATTCATTAAAAACTGAGCACTCATACTTGCCAGTGTCAGTTATAGTGAGGTTATTTATTATTAAACTGCCTATAATAGAAATTTGTAATCTATCACTAGTTACAATTTTATTTCCATTTTTTCTCCACTCAACCGTTGCCAAAGGTTCACTCTCAAATTCACATGGTAACTGAATAGATGTTTCTCTGAATGCATCAGTGTCTTCTGGTTTTAGAATTATTTTAGGAGGATCAATTTGTAAATCTTGCACTTTCAGGACAGCTGATATTTCTGTGAGGCCTTCGGAATTTTCAGCTCGGCAGTGGTAGAGACCTGCGTCATCTTCGGCTACCTCGAGTATTTTTAAGTTTTGATTGTCATTACTGAATTGAATATTTTCTCCCGGTGGTAATACCATTGTGTTGCGGTACCAACTGATTGTAGGTTTGGGGACACCGCGAGCGACACAGTTAAACTCAGCGCTATCACCAATCGTAACCGTTAGATCATTTGGGACAGTTATGAATGCCGGTGAAACTGTAACAAATATTTAACATTTATTGGATGCAAAACTTTAGTAATATAATTAAAGCACAAAAAGAGTATTATAAGCGCTTATAAGACGATTGTTATTGACAGCAATAATAGCGGACATTCATACTAATTTTCCCTTTCTTTAATTCCGAAAGAGCTTTAAATTATCGGTTTCAGTATTTTTTATTATTAAACAGAAAATATTGGAGACCGCTAATACATTAACCCACCCACGTTGAACAACGAGGTGGAAATTTGCTCTAGATATCCTCATATAAAATATATTTACCCATGACTTCAAGGGGTACCGATGCTGTGACTTTTCCATTCATATTACTTGCTTCACAGGTGTACAATCCGGCGTCTCCATCCTTCACATTCTCAATCAAAATAGATCCATTGTGGTTCATTGATAAACGGTCGCTTAAAAGTATTCTTTCGCCATTAAATAGCCAAGTAATATGTGGTGGTGGGTTTCCCTTGGCGACACAATCAAATTGAACATAGCGCTGATTAACTTGGACAATTTGCTTTCGAGGAAGTATCGTGAATACTGGGTAACCTATAAATAAAAATAATTAATGGGTGTGGATGAAATACTCTCATCTCTCAGCTTAATCATTTTAAATAACCTAATAGTAAGGATTTTTCTAAATTTTAGTCCAAGATGTTCTCGGGACCTTACTGAACTAAAAGCTTTCCCATTTTACTTACCGTTATCGTCAGGTTTACTCATGACCATCATTTTAGCAGGTTTAGATCGAGCTTCGCCTGCTGGATTTCGTGCGGTGCATTCAAAAATACCAATGTCTTTCTCATCGGCTTCATGGACCATTAGCGTTCCGTTGTCCATCAATTCATATCGCGGGTATTTGGTTAGGTCTAAAGGAACGACGTCTGAATCACGGAACCATACAATTTCAGGAGCAGGTTCACCTTTAGCTACGCAAGAAAATACAGCGTCCTCTCCAAAATGGACTAGCGCATCTTCCGGTTCTTTTTCAATTTCAGGTCGTTCTGAAATAATATAGAAATGTATTAATTCGCTACTTTATTGTACATGCACAAAAATTACTCAATTTAACGTATATTTTGTATGGAACAAAGATCTTTTCTGGCCATCCTATTTGAGGTGAGAAACTTAAATTAATGTGGGAGAGATATAGAATATGTATGTACTTTAGAAATTGTTATCAACTAAGTATTGTTTTAATCATCAGAAGAAATTATTCTCATGTAAAGGGCCCTTAATTTTTCTTTAGATTCTTTCGTAGTGTTGGTTTTGCAAACACTTACTGCAGTGAAAATCGTTGGCCGTCATGGTAGCCAAAGATATTCCGGTTGTGTCAGATGGTTCGTAACATGTAGCAGCGATGTTCATATCAGCGTGTTCAGCTAGCATGCGGACGAACCATAGCATAGAGCAATCGCAAATGAGAGCGTTGCTGTCAAGACGCAGCTTGCGGAGTTTGGGCATTCCGCGGAAGGAGCCGGGTGGAATGGTCTTCAGATGGTTGTTATGGAGGTATCTGGAAAGAACTCACGCTAAGAATTTGCGATACAAATAATACTTATTAATTTTACAGTAACAACAACCTTTTGTATATTATGTATTATTCTACTAGGTACAATAGATACTGAACAACAGGGTACTAAAATTAAACTTCAGAGGCAGTGACCTAGAATATACATACATGTACAAAATACCGTAACGGTTTAGAAAAGGTAACTTGGGCTTGATTCTGACAACATTAGGTAGAGTGCAAAATGACTGAAACTACGTATTATGCTATTAAATTAAGTGCGGTCCATACATAGCTACTATGGATAGAGAAGAATAAATAAAAAGTGGTTTTGTGGTTTGTACTTACAGACGCTCCAGTCG
This sequence comes from Oarisma aurantiaca, assembly GCA_018251435.1. NCBI lineage: Eukaryota > Metazoa > Arthropoda > Insecta > Lepidoptera > Hesperiidae > Oarisma > Oarisma aurantiaca. The sequence continues at coordinate 5,595 of DWPC01000258.1, forward strand.
TGGCATATGAGAAAATGTTTCAGGTTCGATTTGATGGATTTCATTGACATGCAAGTACCTGAAATAAAATTTCATATTAAAAAGAAAATTATCTTAGTTCCGTGAGACTGTAATATCCCGAGGTTTTGTTAAAAGTGGCTTAGATCGATTAAAATATTTAATTATTATTATAAATTATTGAAAAAGACAATATTTATCGACTTTTTAAATAAGGTTTCCAGTAGGATATAAGGAGATAGATATTATGCCATTTTTCCAACTCTAAATGAGAAAAGGAGGATATTTGTAGAAGAGAATTTAATTACTGCGCTTATTGGAGTGAGGTGCGCGATAAAGTTTGAAGGGAGTTAGTACAGGCCTTCTTCCGGTGTGAGAAATAATGACTGCGGCGACCTGTGAAATGCAAATCAAGTTGCCAGACGGAATTAATAACTTCATTCGATACAACATCGTAATGAATTTCATCTATTTTTGTCATTTCCTTATCATCTCTTCTATTCCAATGACGTTCCACGTGGTTAATTTTATTGAATTAAAGTGTAAGAATTATAATTATTATGTTTCAAGTTTTCGTGGAGAAAAAATAGGTACATAGAAAAGATTCTCAACCTTTTGGCGGGCACAAAATTATAAATTGGAAGAGCAAGGTCAAACCCTCATTGAAATAATTTATAGGCGCTTGTGAAAGGAAGGTATTCAGCAGTGGACGTCTTCAGACTGATGGATGAACACAGAGGTAACTCCGCCGTTAACTAGGTTATTTTTGTATAGCTTCTGGTTAGTTGAAATGTAATTTGAATGTGTAAATGAGGTTTCTTTTACATACAAAAAGATCTTGGATGACTGGCTCTGAGACTTGACGCGATAATTGTATCTAAAATCCATTGTAGGTTGCCATAAACCAATAATAAATGATGGAGAGCGTAACATATTGTAATGGTAAAGATACCATTGAAATCACGAACCTGTATTAATTTTTGGTACAACGAATCTAAGTAATGGAAACCATCATGCTACAAGAAAACAAAAATCCTATGCATATGTAAAGGATAAGAAGGAGAATCTGTTGTCACAATAAGCGCTTACAGTTGTTCTAGATGAGCCATGCCCTGGAATACATCAGAATCGATGTGCTGGATCTTATTCCGGTACAGGTAGAGGTATTTGAGCCGGCGGAGTCCGTGGAACACCCCGGAGCGGAGCGCCCGGAGCTGGTTGTCGTTGAGCAGCAGAGACCGCAGCCGGTGGAGCTGAGTGAACACCCCTGGCGCGATGTCGAAGATACGGTTGAAGCGCAGATCCCTGTATCAACATATAGCCATTAATATAATATAAGTATGTTCGAGTTTATAGGATTTAAAAAAATTTAATACGTCTCTAATTTTCATTATGACTAAGCGAAACATCCAGTTTAGCATCGTATTCAATTAATTGAAGAGTAAAATGAGCATTAAACATCAGACGGTATTTAATCTGTAGGGCTGTCAAATTGACAAAATGATAGTCATAATTGTGTAGGAAATAGTCCGGAAATTTAAGCGAATATCCGAGGAGCAGCGTCGACATTTATCGCAGAATTCATTTTACGAGGGGCTAGTGGTTTAGGGCTGACACACATTCATATTTGAGAGACACAATGCAATGAGATTTGGATTAATGTTGTTATGTTTGAATTTGATTTCACCATTCATGCATTTTCAGCAAATATCGTCGAGTGGAGAGGTAGGTTCGTTGCGGGTATTCAAAAAATAAATTCTCTATCAGATAGCCATTTAATATCTATATATTTAATATTCATTGTATATTCTGCGGTTGTCGATCAAACCATTTAACGTTACATCAACATAATCCTGCAATACAATTTGACATCATCCGTGGTCTATGTTAATATAACTAATTTGCTAAATGCATACTCAAATTATTTGACTGAATTATTTGAATTCTCGTAACACGATTCCCTAATCATATTTAATCTCACTTCCCAATCGAAATCACAATTCCACTACAAAAAGAACGCATGCACACAATTCTTCAGCAATTTATTCTGGATCCATGATAGTTCACTCGCATTGACGTAAACAGTAGTAGTATCATACTATCTCATCTCGCTTCGCAATCGGATCCCATTCAGATCATATCATTCGCTGTTTGCAGCGTGGCTCTTGTCCTGTGTCGCATGCATGAATAGATTGGGAAATAACATCATAGCCCGGAGGCTTGTATCGATCCTAAGCGAGTGTTTCGCCGGTGTCCAGTAATATGAGAAATTTATTAAAAGTTCCTAACGATTTCTAGGTCGTGAATTTGTGGAACATAGTACGTTGTACGCTGCGTCCCATTCTTGTTTGCCTCAAAGTATTATTGCTTTGTTTTCCGTAGCGTCATCCGAAACCTGAGTTCTATCTCGACTATTATGTTCGCGTATTTAAGTTTGAATTGCTTTCTGTTTGAGTTGCTGTATATTAGGTATGTAGGTACGTTTTATTTTAATCCACATTTTTTAGGTTCATAAACATTTTCTGCATAATATGCTGTTGCTTCTGCAGTCAAAATATGATAGTGACTAGTAGCCGTTGAATTAGAAGTTATGCTAGTTGAGTTTTTATTGATGCATATCTATAAAAATAGATGCATAACCATAATCAAAAGTGAATTGTTAAAAATCTAGTTTTCGCTTTTTTTATTTTCTCTGTACCTAATTGCATAAAAAGGTTTTTCCCCATTTGATCTTACATCCATTACATCTTAACATTAAAGATCTGTCTAATCCATTTTATTAGTTCAAAAAACAATTTCAACAGATTCAACTATGTTTGACTGCACAACGTAAATTGATTCACTGGGTTGTTTCGTAAATCTTTCTCCTGAGAAAAGTGATATTATTTCATTTGCTTTCATCCAAGCGGGCTAGTACGGCCGGATGATATTTTTAAATTACTTTCTGCAAGAATTGTTTGTGTTTATCATTATCAGACCAGAAAAAAAACGGCTTGATCGTTAATCCTAGTGCATCGGGCACTCACAATTCGTATTTAACCTTTATCCCTGGTCTGTGTATTTAACAGTGATCGTTCGGTCTCACGACCATCGAGTACACGATCAGAGACCGCGATGGCATAAGTTAAGCCAAAGCGATGAATATCAACATTAAATACGCGGTTACCAAAGAACTTGCAGCAAATTCCTGCTGAATACCTGAATCTAACATTGACTTTAATTCCGAAGTTACCGTCGGAGAGCTCCAGCCGCTTAACTTAGGCTGGCTTAACTTTAATGATTTAAGATCAAAGTGGATTATACGATGACGCGCAATCGAGTCCTAAACGGTTTCAGAATTCACGGCTTATACTTAGGTAGGAAGAGTTGGATTTTTGAAGACTTAAGGTACTTATGTGGTTAGGTAAGAAACGATTATAAATGATTCAAAGTGGAATTATAATTCTTAAAAGCTATGAGGTTCTGAAAGTACATACAATGTATTATAATTTTTTTTTCAACCAAAAGAGGTTTCGAGAGCTAGAAAAGAGAGTTAAATTAAATCAGAATAACTGCTACAGAAACTTCCGTAACCAAAATTGTATGTACATTTATTGAAACTATTTTATTCGTTTAAAATATTTGGCCGCAGTCTGCATTCCCTTTTGCTTTGAACAGGTGACCAATGAACCGATGTTCTGTGAAACTCCGTTAAATAAGTTATCGCGGCAGGTAAATGGCGAAATGCAATAATCGCGAAACTTTTCAAATCCAAAATAATCCAGCTCATATTATGCTTTCACAGACCAAATAACAAATTGGAAATGTCAAAATTTTAACATCACTTTTATCACGTTTGTCAAAAATTTTGGTTAAAATTCTTGTTCCTATTATACAGGTTCTTGTTTATATAAATTACGGTGCTTTGTTTGTAAGCAAAGTTAAATTGACAGGTCGGCGTTTTACAATTAATGTCTAGCGGTCAGACAATAACGTTGCAGTTGTCAAATTTACAAAAGATGTCAAAATAAATAAGTAATAGACATAATCCCAAATTGATGTGAATTGCCTCCGTCAATCACTAACAATTCAATTTCCAAATTCGATGAAACTAATATCATCGTACCTACTCAGAATCTGTATCGGGATTTCCGCTTTAAAGGATTGAAATTTGGATTTTAGTATCAAGCTACAAACTACGGAAACCTCGACAAATTGAAGGATAGATTAGCTTGTGTATCAAGAGCGGCGGAGCGATGAGCGAGCCACTGTAACTAACTTTGTTACATGCTGTGCTTTGTTAGTTACATGCCATTTGGATATCAGTGGTAGCATCAGTGGTAGACTCTAATGACAACGTCAGAAAGAAAAAAACAAAGGCATCAGACTGCAAGTACTGCAACAGCACTGTGTTTGTTTGTCATGTTCAGATGATAGTGAAAAACAAAACAAAGTAGTTAGAAGGGGTTAGAGTTAGAGTAGTTAAAGATAATAATCGGGTCTATTTCAGTAAACAATATGTACGGTCGCGCCAGATTTCGCGTTTCGCTAAAGCCACACAAAGCGGGGAATATTGCACAGAGATGTTCGAAAATTGAATGACCTGCTTTATATGGATATCTTTTTTAATCCATTCTATTATACATACATATCAGTTTGGCGTAGCAAGACAAATGTGAAATCATTCCGTAGGATTTTATATTATTGCCTGAAGTGCTATGTCAATGTCTCGGATTTTACATGCGAATTAAATGCATTCATTACCTACTTAACAGTTCTCGCTAAATAATGAAACCCATACTTGTTTGTTTAACTGATTTTGGGGTCCTGACCTTTCTAGATGTCCCGCCATATTTATGAATTTATCGTTAATAATTTGAAAAAAAATTTGGGGGAAGACGATCCTTAACATTTCGGAGAACCGTCGAAACCGTCTTACTACTACTAGTCGAACCGTTTCGGAGGAGCTCATATTGAATTTATATTAAGGGGTACATTCACTAAAATAAAGTTTTTTACCATTTTTGTCTATCTGTTTCTTCTGGCTAATCTCTGAAACGGCTAAACCTATTCGGCATGCGACTTTTGTTGGCAGGTAGCTGATATAATAAGGGGTAACTTAGGCTACGTTTGTTTTGAAATATTTTTTATTTGAAAGGAATTGATAGTTAGGCGAAACGAAGTTCGCCGGGTCAGCTAGTGGATTATAAAATCGAAGCGTGCAGCGTTCAACGCAGCTGTTATAGGTACATATAGACACTGTTGTATTCAGAGCAGTTCATCGTAAATTTTAACTGATAACCTTGGCTCACAATGGTAGGGTGGAGCGGTTCCCATATGACACGCTCGGCATAGTTTGGGTGCGGTTAAATCTTGTTGTTGCTTGGTGACACACGTATTACTATTTCTGTTATAAACTAAATATATCAAACTTTAAAACTGAACAAATTTCATTTGGCAGCTACTAAATCTTCACCTTTTACGTGACGTAGGTGCGAAAAAATAGTGTTTCAAATGTGTTTAAGTAACTTTAACTAAATTATTACCTATGTGCAGGACAATTTAAAAAACTCGAAATGAACAAAACAATATGTGATAACAAGTTAACAAGGGTATGATGACCTGTTTATTGATGTACTTAGATCATTGAC
>DWPC01000259.1:0-11205 GCA_018251435.1 Oarisma aurantiaca
ATAGCTTTCCAACAGTGAAAGAATTTTTCAAATCGGTTCAGTAGTTTCGGAGCCTATTCAAAGCAACCAAACAAACACATCTTTCCTCTTTATAATAGGTACATATTAGTATAGATAAAATATATTTGTTTCTTTCTCAGCAATATTGCATAAACGTCTAGGGAAAATGTGTTTGAGCGGCGGAGGCGAGCTCTGACCCGAATGCGCGACGCTGAGGTTGGTGCAGGACCAGACGACGGCGAAGTGGTCGTAGTCGGTGAGCAGGATGGAGTAGTGTCCGGCGCCGGGCAGCAGGCGGCCCAGCGCGTACGGCAGCCGGTTGTTCAGCTTGTAGCGGAACATGGACGACCCGTTGTGGCTCGGGATGCCCAGCCCGTGCGACGTCGACGGGTTGCCGGTCCTGACAACACTCTTATCTAAACGATCTCTCTCTATTGTTAACCCGTTGAGTGCCCACGACGCGTCGTGCGTTTTTAACACTATTACAATATGCCCGTAACGCTTGTATGCGTTTCATCGTTAGTGGCACACAGTATGTCAAATTTAGTGGGCACTGGGCGTAGGACGGTGGCAGTGAATGGGCAAGCAATTCTTCTATGTCCTTATACTCAGGTTAAAATTGTAAATTTTCTCATATAAGTGATCAACGTAATGTTCTTTTGAGAAATAAATATTTTTAACCATAATAATAACCATACTTATGTAGGCACATATGTAAATATTCGTAGGTATGTAAATATTCGTATTATTATCATGACATCTAGGAGGCATTGGGGTTTTTGGGGCGATAAATGCCTACGTAAGATTTTTAGTCGCTTTCGTCCTTGTTTTCAAGTCTATATTGTATTAGTCGAGTGGCTGAGTTAACGAACCTGATCTTACGGATGTTAGGGACCTTTAAAGGTGTTACAAATGTTTCTCAAGGACCAGAGAAGGCAGGGCGGAATGCAGTTAGTACGCAGGTAGTGAGGTAGTGAGGTGGGCTCACCATCTGTTGACGGTGTTGACGGTGATGAGCAACAGGTCGCGGTCGGTGACGGCCACAGTGAGCTCGGTGCAGCTGGACGCGATCTCCATCAGGTAAAACGACCGCTCCACCTCGAACCACGTGCCCGCCATCTGCTCCGATCCACACAAACTACGATCAGTTAGTACGTAAGGATCGTACGGTGCCGCTGCGAGTAAATCTATACCTTATTATTGTACGACTGACAAGCTTATTTTGCTTGCTGCCCTAATCTCAGGAATAACAGCTGAAGACGTGGCTGAAGGTTTGTCTTCAATTTATTTACCTATGTGTTAAAAATAAAAAATACATAATATTGGCATTGAATATTATGTACCTACTTGTTTTATTTCCTATACTTGGGTATCTAAATGCCTACATTTAGCATCTAGTGAAAAACTGTAGAGAGTTCTTGTAAATGAATTTAGTACTTCATTGTTTATTTATCAATCTTTACCTAATAAAAAAGACCACAGATGTGAAAATACCTGCTATTGGAGCGTCAATTAAATTAAAATTTCATGACCCGTTAAAATGACATTTTAAATACAATAAAACAGAGCGCCTTAGCTAATTATTCTTGCAACAGTTAAACAGATAACTTACCCTTCTGATATCAAAATCTGGCAAATTGGGGTAAATCGGACACCGGCCTAATCCAGTGCTGAGCACAGTTCCCACGATCGTATTGAACACTAACAGGAACATCGTCGTCCCGCCCATCACTCGGAAGTCTCCCATGGCGCCGGCCCCGGGACAGCGCTCGAGCGGACCGTCTGTCTGTAACGCGCGACTCCCGCGCACTCTAACACTCGACTACAATACAATTGATTATTCATTATTCTTATAAGCTGCTTTACATACTGCGACTTATTTTGATTGTACTTTAATGTTAGCCTATGTACGTAGATAGTGCTATGCCAGCGACACGGAGTCGCGTAGGAGTGGAATACAGAGGGTACGGCGACAACCCCCGTGAAATACAAACACTGTTAGTTGAAGTGTGATATACGCATATCATTAATCTAGCTAGGCTATCTAGGCGCTTGTAAAACTGAATAACGTTGAATAACTCAATTAGTTGTATCGCTTGCAATGATCAAGTACTCCGCGTGTAGTGTTAATTTTTTGCTATTTGAAATTTTATTAGTGTGTAGGACACGGTGTAGATTGCGTGGTTGCTACGTTTAGTTAAATACAATGATTAAAACAACTTTATAATGACAAAAATATTTATTTAAAATACTTGATGATATTTACATAACAATTCACCAATGTCTTATCACTTAGAGCTTACGTTATACGTAAATATATTACAATAAATTATATTAAAACTAGATTCAAAAACAACAAAAAAATAATAATGACAATGTTCCTTTATTCACCGGCGCTTTTTGAAGTAGGTAAGTATAAATTATTATTCAAAACCTATTTGTGCTAATGGAAAAATTGCATCAAATTCGATTTCGTAGCCTGCGTCTATTAATTATTCTAAAGCGAGACTGAACGGTACTGACCATTGCACTAACGTTTAACGTAGTCGACAGCACCGGTGGCATCGATCACCACTTTATATTGAGTGCGATGTCATCCTTCTGGACGGCGTGGTACGTGGTGTGCAGCAGGGCGCGCGCCTCGTCCGCGGGGGCGCCGCGCAGCCAGCGGGGCGGGCGGGGGAGGGGCGCGGGGGGCGGCAGCGCGGCCCGCAGCGCCTGCAGCTGCTCCACCAGCTCGCGCGCGCTCTCGCCCAGCGCCGGCCGCACCTGCGCGCCGCCGTTCAGACAACCTGACGACCGACCGACGTATGTATATGTATAGATGCGTGTTCACCTCAAAACTGTATTGAGTCGTTGAATCGTTGAATGTATCATCGGCTCACCCGAGGGGCAGGCCATGACCTCGACGTAGTGGTAGGGCAAGGTGCCGCGCTTCAGCTTCTGCACGAGGTTCTGGATGTTGCGGAACCCGTTGACGATGGCCACCCGCAGCGCCGCGCCCTCGCCCGCCGCGCCCTCGCCCGCCGCGCCGCGCGCCTCCAGCGTCGCCTCGCGGAAGTCCGGGTTCCTGGGGGACATTACGACGATGCGATACACAACACACATGATAATAATATGATCACGCCCCTTCTTCGTCCGATGACGTAGAAGCCGGTCACAGTCGGGGGACATGCGAGTAGCTGTGACACCCCCCCTCCCCCCGCTCGCCCGACCGCGTGCGCCTCATTATCATTAACGTGAAATCATTGTATTTGTTTGTTAATTAACTGCCTTTTTTTTGTACATACCATGTCAAAACCGCATTAAAGGCACTTAACACATTTTTTACATCCGATTGTGGTCTAAAGGTGAATAATAGTGAAATATTTATAATTAAAATTTTCACTGGACACTGAACTTTACCTACCCATTGCCAACAGCCACAATGTATCGGGTGGTATTTATCACAATGAATCTTAATTAATCCCATACCTACAGGACATAGAGCGATAAACAATCAACCATTTACCCCAGCATAATTATAGGTATGACTAAAATTGAAAGTCGGCATCTATTTAGCGACAACATAACATTGCTGGTTCCATTGACTCTGTTACAATGACCCAACAATTGACTTTTGGGTTTCCCAATCAGCATATTTCGTAGCATGTCTAAAACGTAATTAAATGAAATAGTGTAGCTTCAAGCCACGGCCACGGCTCTAGGTATGCGGCAAACACAGTACTTGCATATTAATACCGCGTAATTATTCAAAGCAATTGCATTTAATTTTTGATTGTTGATTTAATTCGTAAATTAGCACAAAGTCAATAAGACTTTAGAGTCACATTCAAATACTTTAGCCATTCAAATGGAGAAAAACAAATATATAAAGCAATCAGACACCTAATGTTGTTGTCAAGGCGATACAATAGGTATATAGTGAACGCTGACACTTCAGTCTTCTTTGACAAAGGATATATTAAATTATCTCCTCATAAAACACGTACAAAGGCCTTTATTTTGACCACCCATAATTCTATATTCACAGAAAAGTCATAGGTGTGTTGAGTTAAGTTTAAAACCGCATCCAATTGGGTCTCTCTCGGACAGCGTTCAGCTCTAGTATTCATAAATATATCGTATGATATTTATGTATGTAACTCCTGGACAATCCGGGCACTGTTCCACTGAGCTACTGACACTAACCCGTGAGGCATACAGTCATATGTTAAAAGAACAGTGAGGAAATATGTAGGTGCAAGGCCACAAGACATGTGTGAATGCATCGGTAGGAGTGTGTCGCTGCGTGTCGGCGGGTCGCAGGCACGCCTCCGGGCACGCCGGTGACCCCTATTGTTGTCGCCGCCCCCGCCCCCACACTCCGCCGCCCGCCGCCCGCCGCCCGCCGGAATCTTCTAGAGCTGTCTTCGTGGCGATCGCTGCTTTCACGTATCACTATACTTGCAGGGCAAACTCAACGTCTTTACATCGACATTCATTTGTACATTTGATCTAGAAATGTTACATAATAATATATCTCGATTATTATGAAACTAATTATGTAATGTTATGTACCTCAAGTTCTTATAGTTGAGTGGAGCGTCCGATACATCGAAAATCTGCTGCGCGGCGTACTGATACACGTGGTCGGCGAAACCCCCCGAGCCGCCGCTGTCGGCGCCCCCGCGCCGCCGCAGCCCCGCGCCCTCCCCGCCCCACGGCCAGTCCAGCTCCGCGTCCTCCACGTCGCACAGAGAAGTGTTGCTCCCCTCCAACATCTGCTCCAGTTCGACTGGCAACAATCATTATCAAGTAAATATACCGACGTGGTTTAAAGATCGATGCTAAGTGTTCCCAAAGTGAATGAAAACATATTCAAATTGACTAAGCCAATTGAATATTTGAAATTGAATATTTCTAAGCAGAGAACACAAATGAATTACCGTTGTTCCCCAGTTTGGATGAGATAACGGAAATCTTCATATTAATAATATTTATAGATACATAAATATAATTTGTTTTTCCCTATTCATGCTGGTCAAAAAGTCAGAATGTAAAATAATCCCAACTCACTGGCAGTAATGACACAGTCGACTTCCTGACAGTTGTATATCTCATCGTAGAAGTCGTCGCGCGAGGCCTCGAGCTTCTTGTCGTAGCAGGGCATCAGGGTGACGTGGTAGAGGTCGGCGGGGGCGCACTCCCGCAAGCCGGACAGGTGCTGCTTCACCAGCGCCCCCTGGATCTGCTGCGGCGATTTGGTCGTCGAGATGTGCGGAAGGATGAAGCTACCGTGCGTCTTCTCCGCGTAGCAGACGAAGCCTGTTCGACACATAATTATAACATCATAATAATACCTATTGTCAGGTCACTGAGGTATAGGGTTTGATTTTGTTTATTTATTTTTTAATGTTTCACCAACAAAAAGATCAACATTACATTATGCGAATATTATTCATACCAAGGTATTCATTTATAGGTACAAACTACATGCCTTTATGCCTTAAACAACAAGCTAATACGAGTACATTACTCATAGCTAGATCTAAAGTAAAGGTTGATTCTCAGAGTAGTGGAATTTTGAAAGATGACTTTTCTGTCTTGGATGTGTACTTGTTTCTTAAAAGAGCTGACAGTACAGTACCAACCTGGGCAAGCACTGGCGAGCATGGGCAGGTGCTTGGCGTTTGGCTCGAGCTGGTGGTTCTGGTAGCGCTGCAGGAACTCCTGCTGCATCTCCAGCAGGCACAGCTCCTCCGCGACCGACATGTCCAGCACCAGGTCCGCACCCAGACTCTTGAAGTAACCTGCACAGGTGTAAGCAAAGTTCAAAATGACCATAAACAATTTATTTTACTAAAAAGTAATTTTTTATTGTCAAATGTTTGATGCATCCAAATTACCAGCTAGTTTCTTGCTAGCTTCTTCGGCACTGAGTTTGTAGCGAGCAGCCAGCGACAGAACAGGTTGCACCGATATGGATATCACAATCAGACTGATATCCTTGGTTATTCCTCTGTTGTCCGTGTATTTGCGCTCTGCAAAAACCCTGCAGATTAATAAAATGTTGTATATTAATGCCAAATCCTTGGAAGGAAGACACATAATTATATGGTTGCAATTGCAGTTTACCTAAGTAGTTCCTCCTGACTCTGGCGTGTGACGAGAACACTTTCAGCTGAGGTGATACAGCCGCTGCAGGCAAGGCAGTCTGCCAATGTGATCTCCACCTTCTTCAGCTTCTGTTCCTTGCCCGATGATATGTCAAAGTAACCTTCCTCTCCAATCTTGATCTTTGCTCCAGTCTTGGTTTTGGATTTTTCTATCTTCACAGGCTTTATACATTCCTGAAATAATAAATATGTAACTTAAATAGACTTAAGAATTTAAATCACATTTTTAAGCTGAAGGGAGACAAGCTAGGTAATCCTAAGTAGTATAATTTGTATGTAAAATTTGTTTAGTGTCGTACGACATTATTTATTAATTTTTCACAATATGTTAAGAATACTTTTTAATTTAAAGTTACATGAAAAATAATCAAATCAAATCAAATCATATCAAAAATTCTTTATTGCACTCTCATAATATTATGGTACAAAAGGCGGGCTTAATGCTAGTACAGCATTCTCTTACAGCGTGATTTATAGATTTCAGCAGGGTTTACAACATCAGATCAGGATAGGATCATGATCGAGTTGTGTTCGTTTCGTATAGGATGATAATTATTTGTTATGTGTAATAGCTCGGAAATACTGTAATGTAAATAATGATAGTTTAAGTACCTACTACTTACTTGTGACGGTGTTATGAAATCATCAAGATCGGTTAACTGCAACGCACCACTAAAACGTGATGCCATTTCGGACAACCTTACAAATACAAATATTAATAGTGTTTAGATTAATAAAAGGAAACAAACATATAAAAATGTAATGTCAAATCAGTTAAATGAGATACAAGATAATTACAAGCATGCTTAGCATGGCTTGTCATAATAAGGACATGGTTGATATTTTGTTTACTTTGACATTGACAAAATAGATTTTTTGCATGTGTCAATATTTTGACATTTAAATTTAGTGTTGCTATAATGTTTGAGTGAAAAGCTACCGATAAAAAAGTCATAAGAAATATTAAAATAAATAAACGATAATCTTCGTGTTATCCGTAAAAATAAAAACACGAGTTACTTGTTTGTTACTTTATTTAACACTTTTAAAATAGGTAGGTATATAGAAGGTACAGGATCAAAACATTTACTAGAAAAAAGATTACATAACTTTAAGACTTCGCACTTATACTAAGATGAGCAAAATAATATCATACCGATGACGTTTTGCTACATAGGTGTTTTTTTTAATATTATGGTCCCTTCTAATCTACGCTCCCACGCTTGACCTTGGTTCGTGGTCAAAGCAATAATAACAAACACGCACTGGCACTCTCATTTGTGCTGAGAAAAATCAATTTCATCTTCCCTCCCGCCTCCGGTATCCAAGGCGACGGATAAACAGTGGGGAGACTGACGCGCCGAGCAGTACACGCCGGTGTCGTTTTTCGAGTGTTTTTGTTGTGATATTGTGATTTAGTTTTTTGGGCAAATTTTGGATTACATGGACGATGGCAGAAGAAGGTGCTACGGCGGCTCCTGGAGCAACTGAAAAAGTGATTCATACGTATCCTCTTATAAGAGTAAGATATTAATTTATTTTAAACGTGATAATCATTTATGAACACCAAATACTGATTAAATATTATGTATGTACGTAGTTCCTTCTTATTATTAAATCGTAATTAACAATTAACTTTATAAATTGAAACACTGAAACTAAAAATATGATGTTCATGAGACACGGGTAGGTACTCACGATACTTACGTACCATGCGGCTATTCTAATTGATGCTTTGAGTTAAAAAAATTATAAAAATCCACTACAAACTGGAACTTAGATATAATTCGGTACAAATACCAGTAAAATCACTTAAAATGTTTTCAACACAGATTAAGATGGGTTTTTACGGAATTCTGGAATAATAAATATGATGCACTTGTATCGTGAAATTTCGTTTTAGTACACGGAAAACCAGCAAATTAAATAAGCGATGGTACAGCAATGGTGTCTGAAATAATAAGTTAAGGCTCTTAATTATATTGCGATTAAAATTCTAATTACAATAGGCCGATGATAAAAAAGCATAAGACCTTACGATGATAAATTTAATAGGAAATCAATTTTCGGCACATCAAGGTCCATTTGAGGTAGCCGGAACACCACTCTTGCGCATCGGCCTACTGCGCGCACACCGTGACGTATAAGATTACACGCGCACATTCTAAACAATGTCCACGTTAGTGATGTGACGATCGTGTCGTGACGAAGGTCCACCGACCTCCATTCCACCCAATCCTACGCATTTAGGTAGATAAATTGTGGTACCTACTTATTTAGTAGGTATGTAAGTATTCCAGTTTCGCTTTACGTGATTGATGTAATGGTAGGTAATTTATAATCATATGCACATAGGTACTCACGATGTTTTATATTACTGACATTAAAGACAACTGCAAAAAGTACGCATTTACAAAGTGTGTGCTTTTAATTAATGCACAAACAAATCCACCGAGACTTTCCTTAGTCAAAGTCACAGTGTATAGAATATACAGTAAAATGTTGTGCACGCCTGTAACTGACACTCTAACGACTAGTTCAGTTTCTATGGAGCTTTTATTTGTACCTAACGAAATAAGGTAAGTACGAAATGGGTACTGGTAAAATCATATAAAAATTATAAAAGAGTAACCAGTTAGAAAATAGAGTATTTTCTATTCAAGTAAATAATATTTTCACCACGTTCGGGGATCGTGAGAGTGATCACGTCACTTACCCAAGCCCCTGTTGTGGATTGCCCTAAGATTTCTGAACTTTCGCATATTGTATGTCGAATGCTATAGAAATAATTACAGCAGGGTGGTATTTTATTTATTGACATTGGGTATGGCGCTGGATAGCATTATGTGCGGTAGTGCGGTGGAATACGAGTGGTGAAATTATGATAAAAGATGACCGAAACGTTTATTGATTGGGTACCAACTAAGCTGCGCTTGAAACTAGGTCTTGGTTAGGAAGTCTGCAGTGTTGGCCGAGAGTGAGAGTCACGGCACTTTTCAAATACCTAAGTAATCTGTGACTTGCGCAGATTATGATAATTAGGTACTAGGTACTGTTTTAGTTGTCACCATTTTTAACTGCAAATTCAATGACTTTGATCAAGGTACCTTCTGTGTACTCGTAACTATGTACGAACTTTAAACTTGAATACGCAAAATATGCATGCCAAATTTATTTGCACTTCGTAATCGTTCATTACCTACTAAATTCAGACAGACGCGAGTTGGTATGTAATGATCAATCTGCAACATCATATTGTCTGGACACGTAATATTTTTCGTCGAATGAAAACAAAAAAATCTATTAAAGATACCATTAAGTAACCTAATTAACACTTTCGTTCGTTACTATCTGTTGACAGAATTGACAAAATAAATTAGTTTACGAGTAGGTTTAGCTACCTACTGTGTTTTAAGTATCAAGGTTTGCAAACACGACCTAGTAAATTCAACCCTATTATTGATTGAATAATGAAATTGAATAGTGAATCTAATGGCCATACAGGCCTGAGGTCCGTCCGACAGCTTTACGTGCCTTTTTGAACATGGAAACCTATTCAAACACAGGCCACGAAGGATGTTGCTATATCTTGCGTAGAGTGATAAAAATTCAGGGTTGTATGTAAGATGATTTACTCAACATGCTAAACGAATAACTGGGCTGTGAAGAATAATTTTGTTTAAAGTTAATTACTTTATTTTTATCCCGTTAATACTTACTTACTAACGATGGGAATTTTCTTCGATATAGGCACTTGTTTTCGAGCGTAGGTACCTACTCAGTTTATTCGTTGCTCAAGCTGTTTATTTTGGCAGGTGGACTACCATCTACTGTGTATCAATCAACCGTTTCAGATGGATGATCATCGACCGCTATTGTTTGGAAATTATAAATAAACTACTATGCACCGCATCGTTGGGGCAGTTTGTGGCTTTATACAGCTTTACTTTAGTATGGCTTAAAAATATATATGTAGGTAGATGGGTATTTAAAATTCCGTTACTCTAGGCATTCATATGTTTTGATTGTTAAGGTTTCAGATTTTGGAAATGTCGCCGATTTAAATTCGAGTGCCTATAGTTAACTATAAAAAAGGTATTAACAAAGACCCAAGTCGAAACAAAGATATACAATTTATTAAGCCAGAAATCGAACCCGAAATATTATTTTTCTGAAAGCCAACGTTATTACAGCATTCGGACATGTCGGAGGAGATGAGAACGGAAGCGATGGAGTTGTCAGTGACGGCGTGTGAGAAGTTCTCGCAGAACAACGAGTTGGCTGCGCGCATGGTGAAGGAGTCCATGGACAAGAAGTTTGGGCCGGCGTTCCACGTGGTCGTCGGAGAGAGCTACGGCTTCGAGATCACGTACGAGTGCACTACTATCTGCTACTTGTATTTTGGCGGGAACCAAGCCATCTGCATATGGAAGTGTTCGTAAACTGTCAGTGTTGCCAGACTAAACCTATTTCGTCCACGTTACCGTATCATAGTTATGGTAGAATTTGTGTTTGATTTATTTATTAAGATAATATACGCTGCTGACGTAGAATTTTACGTGTTATCTTATGATCATTAGTTACATTACAATAATATCTAATATCCATTACCCTACCCTCAGATCAGTTATCTACCTACTAGCAACTGTATGTACCTACCTAAGGCACAGCACTAAAATGTTATTTGGCAACTGAATTATGGCGGGTTTGTGGACAGGTTATAAAGTATTGTATTGTAACTGGACTTGTAAAGGGATGAGGATAAGATACTGATGTTTATAAACAACTGATTAAACCCAATATTGTCCCTGTTAATTATCTAATCATGTTGATGTATTTTAATTTAAATAATTACATACCTACTAAGGTAACCCTTCATAGTAATATCTACATAATTATGGTGTAAAAAGAAATGATATGATGTGAGCTAAATGGATATCTTCATAGGTAGTTACTGAATGCATTATTTGCTATATAAGGTGCGTTGGGGTAAGATCGGTGGTGGGGTAAGACCGTTGAAATCAAATTACTCACGATTGTGGCATTA
>DWPC01000260.1:0-11203 GCA_018251435.1 Oarisma aurantiaca
ATTGACTCACGTTGCTCTGAACACATGCGCGGTACACGCGACAACGCAGTATGTGTAATTGCAAGGTCATTACACTGCTTGTGAATGGACATACAACACCGCACTTTTATTCAGTAGACTCTCATTGTATACAAAAGTTCTAAGCTGGAAGATCTTGGATGACTCATCTAAATCTATACGTGTTTGATAACCCAAAAAAAAACAATATGTAGGCAATGACGTATAAAATCTGAAGGTCTCTCTCTCATCAATTTAAAACCTAAGATGCAGAAATCCTAAAAATGTAGAAATCCTAAGTAGTTAATCCAATAAAGAACACAGTATAAATTAGGCCTTTTAGTAAGTATTATTGTAACACAAAGTATGATAAAAATAATGATTAACAAAAGGAATCAAACTAAATCATTTGAATCAGAAGTAGCTTAGCATTTTCGAAAAAGGCATAGGTTAGTGGAACTAACGCCTGGACTAATCGAAATTATTAAGATAAAAATATATTACCTACATGCTAACACCGCATTACAATACATGAGTAATCTGAATAAGTCTATAATCATTTAAATGTGTCATACTGCTTATCAAGCTTATTACTTACAGTGTGTACGGTGCTGTAAGTTATAATACCAGAACTTGCATGTACAGCAGAAATAAGTAAACAAGATAGCGACAGGCCGAGAAAGTTGCAAACAGAATAAATAAGTGTCACTTTATTAAACACCACGCCCGCAGCAGTAGTTACACGAGAAAGTAAAGGAACATTCTATTGCCATTCCTATACTTTTTTTTAATAATTTATCTTCCACAAAACAAAATTATCCAAACTATGTTAATGACTTTTAAATCTGAGTTCTGAACGTTCGTCGCCGCGTCGCGCGCTAGTCGCTCTTATAAATGAATATTACGCGTAAATCATTTCTTTTCTACATCCAAAGCTTGGTTATGTTATTTTCAAAGGCTATTACGGTGGTACCGTTAGTAATAACTTCACATAAAAAATTAACAATTGATTTAGAAAGCAAATCGATATTATATCGTTAAATGATATTTAACTTGAACATTTTATTTGGTGTTAAATGTTTAAACTTGTTCTGTTTGAATTATAAGAATACCTGAAAAAGTTTTTTATTTAAAATTAGTTACCTATATACATATGTAGGTACTACATAGTGTTTCGTTATAACATTAATATTTCAAAGGATCAGCTCTCGGCGACATAAAGAACTTTCTAGAAAATAATTTTGAAAGCAGTAAGTACGCCGTCAGTGGTCGCCGTTGGCATGTCTCCAGCAGTTTCTGTCCTCAACATAGGTCCTCACCAAATAATTTAGTTGAAAAATTTGACGTCATCAACAGTTGCTTAACCTGGAATTCACGGCGAAAATATATTTCGTCCTCGGCTTGCTTAAAACTATTGCTTGTTCTAATGTTAGGAATATTTTGACTTTCTTTTTACCTCTCTATCAGGAACAGGATTTTTCGTTTCACGCATGCTATATTACTTACTATCTACACATTCCAAAACGCTGAACACAGTTAAACAATTTTATACACCCGCGTAACGACGCCCGCTATAGGTACCTACCTACCATTTTTCGATGATAATTTGTCGATCCTTATTGATAATTAATGATCAATATGGTCGGATAAATGTGAACACTAATTTTATCTATTTATTTTTAGCTCAAATTAAATATATTTGTATTAATTAGAAATTGTAATTGTAGAATTGAAATGTATTAATTAAACTTTAAAGTATTTCCTGCATTGAAGTCCCCAATTTTTAGATCTATCAGCTGATTCAGTTAGTCATCGTGAGACATTGAGGTGTGAAGTCACCAACACAATGCATGTTACGACGATCAAAACACGTAACAAAGATTATAATCACCCGAAGTGTCTCTAGCACTCGGGGAGGCTGAGGTAGCGCTTCATCTTTCATTATCATCACTTTCTATTACATTGTCTGCTCAAGAACAAAGCGAAACGATTTCGCGTACATTTAAGATTCATAGTAATCACAGCGCGAGGTGACTCAGGGTATCTATAGCACCATTTAAAATAAATACACTTCATAATAAATAGCTCCTTCAGATAAAACAAGTTTTAATGCCAATTTGCGGTTAGTTCCACGGTCGGCAGTCGTGACTAAACGATCCATGCATTCTGTGTAAGTAGAGGTATTCCCATTTCTGATAGGTTTAGACTCTACCTAATATTAGTATTAGCCCATACTACATAGGTGCTCTAACTTTTGTCAATATTAACACCTATTATTTTAATCCATTGTGTCACTAGTGTCACTAATATGTCAGCACGAAATTAGAAATACTCCTTCTATTTTAATGTAATAAATGATTTCACTGAATTTAACTGCAGGTCAATAAACTTTATATCCACTATTATCCTGAGATCTGGCATTAACCA
Source organism: Oarisma aurantiaca (assembly GCA_018251435.1). Lineage (NCBI taxonomy): Eukaryota > Metazoa > Arthropoda > Insecta > Lepidoptera > Hesperiidae > Oarisma > Oarisma aurantiaca. Next base: position 2,425 of record DWPC01000260.1, read on the forward strand.
CCTGGCTTACTCATTGTGACTCATTGTGAACGGATGAAAGAATCGAATACTGTTCCTGGGCTAAAATGAGTAAAAGAGACACCACAATGTCTTAGCTTGACCATAGAGAGAAAAAGAGACATTAAACAGTTTCGCTGAACGCAAAAAAAATAACCCACGAGCCTAGTGAGTCAGCAATTGAGGATTTCACGCCACATGCTTCGGTATGTGTGTATAAACCATTTAAAACACATTAACAGGTTTTTGACTCTCGTCAGCTCTCATAACACGCTGATAACAATTACTCAGCTGGATGAACTCGGCTAATGAAACTACATATTAATAATATAACTTGAAAATTTTGAAATCCTTTCACTATTTAACAACAATGACACATTTAACAATAAAATAATAGAAAGTGTTAAAAGAATTGCCCCTTCCACAACGATTGCTCTTGTAGCCTTAAGACGGAAGTGATCGTAATACGAATAGGTAAACGCCATTGAAATTTAGCTCCTAAACCCAAAGAAATGTCCAAATTAAACCGAAGCTATAAAGCGCACCTCAAGGTTTGGTAAGGGTTATATTGTCCTTAATTACAGACGGGTTAGAAGGGTTGACATGACATGCAGACACATTGAAGAAAGACTGAATGGATATTCAAATGTTTCACAGCAGTTAAGCCATTTATGATAACGCCAGCCCTGACCCAGTTCCCTACATGAGGATTTATTGCACTCATGCTTGTTACAACAGGTAATCCTTTCAGTGTGGGTGATATTGTAATCTAAGATCGATTCACTTGCAATTTAAGTTAATCTTAAATGTTTATTGATGCGTTGGAGGAGTATTAGGTAACTAAGGTTTTAAGGACAGGTTTTCTCTTATAGCTAGTTCAAATTAGTTAAATCTATTCTTCAATAACTTTTAAATGGGCTAATAAATAGTTGCATATGGTTTCAAAGATGCGTTGCAGTTGAACTGCTTGTTTTAATTGCCAAAATACTGCACATTGCAAAATTAACACCAAAAACTCCATTAGAACCATAAACCATATTTATTCCGTGGTCAAAATCACGCAAATTAAACCGATTAGCATTTCCAGATCTTGACATTTGAACCACAATATAACAAACTATTACTATAGCGTTCAGGCTCTCGTTTTCTAACTGGTTTTTGGAACCCATACTGTGAGCCGTTTGATCTGACCAGTTAATATTTTGCGAGTAAACATAACTAGATCTGACATAAATATGGACGGTAGACTTTCACTATTTTAAATCCACTGATGGCTTATGCCAGTAGGATGGAGGACAATGATAAGGATTTGAAAGTTGAATAAAGTAAATCAGCTGTAAGGCTGTGTCCCCAGTAGGCAAACTGTGAGCGACCGACTGAGTTTGCGACGTATCGGATTAGTACGCCTTTCCATATATTTGAAATGGAGTGTCCACAGTTTTTGCACTAATATAAACCGCGTATAGCCTAATTGTAGACTGACGCGGTAAAAGACGATATATAGGATGCCCATTTATTACGGTGTAATTTTGCAGTTGTATCGATATTTTTGACCACTTTAGGTGCTTGGATACTGTTGACTCTCTGCCTGTCGCTATAATAATGGCGACTTGAGTGTATCTATGTATTTGACTAACACGGTGTATCGAATTATATATATATCTTAATCGCAATTTGACCACTTTTGGTGAATCGATTTGGCTGTATCTATTTGACAGCCTTCGATATCGCTATCTATGTGCCGACGACTGTACCTACGGTTACGGAGAGCTTTCATTCATAGTCTACTTTATTCACGTATGTAGGTATCATTTATTTAAAACTAAATTTTTCATTTATTTTATTCCTTGACATCCCTGGCTGATATCTCGTAGTTTTATAAAACATCCATTTAAACGGTGACACGCGCATGCTCACGTTCACCGTCCGTTCACAAAGTTTCAATATTTTGTAAACAGGCACCACGTGAGTATTGTGCTTCTTGACACGTGCTGTGGATGCAAAAGGTATGCTACTTTTACCTGTAACACCTTCCGACCAGCATTTGATTTTGTGTTCTATTATTTCAGCATAGAATAGAATTTACACTACAAACTTCGATACCAAATCCTTTGAAACGAGTCATCTTATGGATAGTTTTATTTTAAGCGCATCGCAAACACACGTCACATGTGCCTAATCGTATTATCATACTGATTGCAATAAAGTCGCGCTGAAATTTATTAAATCTGCGTATAAATTAAAAGTACCTGTCAAATAAATACGTAAGGAAAATGAACCATATAAATGTTGCTGCGGTAAACATATTGCTGTAATGAGCAATTTAAATTGTGTGGTTGATTAATTAATTTTTCGTTGAAGCACAATGCTGTAGTAGAGCTACCTTATTGTCGTGGACTTTTGATATTTTGTTTTTACAGGTTTGCAGCCACAGATAACAGCAATTACCATAGATAATAAATACACAGATAAATAATAAACACACTTGATGAATGTATAGACTAATAAGTCAGGTGTAACACGCCATCCAACCAAGTAATTAACCAAATAATTTAAAATAAGTCTATTTAAAAATCTTAAGTATTTAATCGATTCCGAATTATATGCTGAGAAATGTCCAAGCGCAACTGGTTTAATTTACCGAATATTCTTGGCTTGGAAGTCAATATTATTCTTATTACTATTGTAAACATTCCTTTGATTTTAATTTTATGGGATATCGTTATAATCTTTTTGACGGTGCCAAGCAAATTGTACAGGCACAGACGCGGTACATTCGGAGAGAGACGATCATTAATCAACTGCAAAGCTGCCGAAGACATCAACATCCCACACCGATTTAAAACGACGAAATTCTTGAAATATTTAATGAAACAACTTGCATAGAAACATGCAAAAAAACGAATTGGGAAGCAAAATTAAGAAAATGAATCAAGATAACTACGCGATAATTGCCTTATCCGCATTATTTGTACGATAATATTCATGTGTAGTTCTATCAGTCACGTAATAATTAACATTTTATTTCTAGATACTTATAATTATCTACTAACATGAAGCATAGGTACACTATATCTAAGTTTCTCATGCACGTTGAATCAATTGTAGCGATACAAAGTTAACTTATAATATGGATTTGCTTGCTCCACGCCGTGGATAACGAGACGTTTCCTGTAAAAAGACTGTTTTATTGACACGATTTGTGGTCACCGTGCCCTTTATAACGTACTTAAGCTGTTTTGTATTGATAATAACGGTCGACGCGCTGTATCGTCTACACACAAAGAAAGAACTTGCGTTTATGGTGCCGTATTGAAATGGGAGTAGACTGAATCACTCACTCCAGTTTATATGTCATTAAATCAATTGAGACACGACATGTAGGCCTACTTGTATGATTACTTAAAACAATAGGTAATATAGGTAATGTATGTTATAGTCTCAAATTGACGTTAAGAAATAATGAAATGTTTATTTTATCGAAATCATCTACGCTGCAGCATCTAATAATAGCCAAGCAATATACATAATAATATAGTATATATTATTATTATATAGTAGATATCCCCTTAGTGTATACAGCCCCTTGTGTGTGTTGACATAATTATGTACCTTGTACACCTACCTTTTATACTAACAATAGGTAAATCTACATATCTATATGTCTCACCTACCTAAAACCTACCGAATTTTACCTCATTTTAGGTACGTACCTAAATAATATTGAACTCGAATATAAGGTATTAGTGTGGTACTCATCGATCAGATCGATCAGACATCGATTAATGTTTACCTTTCGATTGACATTGTAATACCTGTAACATGTTGCAGATTGCCGTCTATACTTCAAAGTTAGCAAATATCCTATAAATTATAATTGTAAAAGCTGCATTTTATAATCATTGACAATCCATTAGGTACTGTTCTACTTTATACTCGGATCTCTCGGGATTAAGGGCGGACGGGTCACGCCGACCTTATGTTTACTGTCAGTTCAGAGTTCAGACAGCTTATAGCCCTACGAGTGTTGATACAAAATGATCAATCGATAAGCGGAACGGTGATGGTGATGAACAAAAACAGTGCAATTCATACGGCAGAAGTAACTTACGAACTTGTCAGAATTATACAATCGCCTGTGAATAGTTCGTAGCAATTCGAATTGGCCTGTGAATTTCTAGTAGCGTTGTTTAGTTAGTCTCTTGAATTAACTAAAACCATATTACGTACTTAGTACTTAATTATTTGATTGGCATTACATTATTAATATAAACTGTGAATTAATTGTGACAGCAAAATAAATAAACCTTTTTGTCGAGGGTTAAAAAAGCAGCCTTGTATAATTTTCTTTTACACACCATCGAGCTCACTTAATATTAAGGCCGTTTACGTACTGATCTACATTTACGTTGCAAAGAATCTATGTATGTGCACCATTTTACTGGTAAATAATGAATAAAAAACTACAATCTCCATAGGTACATACGCTATATACGCTTATCTTCTCATAGAAATTCCCTTAAAAAAGTCTGCTAACGGTTAGCTCAATACGGTATTTTTCATATAATACCAACATAATACACATAATATCATTGGATACGTTATAGAAAATCTTCCTAGTGCCAATGAACGTCAATAACATATTAGACATGTTATAAAGGGTCTTGGTATAAGCATTAACTGTCATGTGACATCGCTTTTTCACGCTTTAATAGTTTATGGAAACAGCAGTAAAACTGCAATAAAAATGCAATTTCATCAACGCGTCGCGGGAATAAATTAAACGCTAATCGTAAATAGGATTAGATATCAGTGAATGACCTTTCTGCTTATATTATGTAGTTACTTCATACTGCTTAGAGTGTTTTATAAATACCAAAGGTAATGTAATCGTTAAGCACCGATGTTTACCACCGATAAGTTGAATTTGCTTTGGTTCCATATTTTATGCTTCGGAATTAAAATTAAAGTATGTTTTTCGCTTGAGTTATACCTTAATTTCGATTTTGATTGAATAAGTGACAACAAAAACAAATAAAACCTCTACGATTGAATTATAGCAGGTATATGTATTAACATAAGCTTTTTTCTTGCTCTAAAACTAAGTAGACTAAAAAATAACCGAAACAATTCAAATTATCTAACAGCGCTTAAATTGAATTCTTAGGTACCTACTTATACCTACTCGTCAAAAAAGTTTCTTCAAAAAACGTGGATTCTTCACTGTTACGTTTAAAAATGTTACTTTCTTGTTACATAATACAGTACGCGGAAAAAGTTTATAAACCCAAATCATTTCACAAACCCAGCGGATGCCACAACTTATGCACTGCACTGTACTAAGTTTGACTCTACAACGTTCTAGATTTATACCCCGCAGTGAATCATCAACAAAGATCATATATGGGTGACAGACCAATTTAACAATTGAGGAAGTCCCAATAAGCACTTTAGCTTAGTTCCAAACTAATGCCGCTTCTCGCCGCGTCGTAATTCATGTAACGAAATCGTGTCACAAATAAGACGATGCGGATAACAATATGCCCCAGTTTCGACGCGTGTCCAACTTGTGACTGAACTTTTGATATATTTTTTGCATGTAGGTATATGTATTGTATTAAAATACTTGCACACAACATTATATCGAAGTTATTGCATTCACAAATAGCGGGCTTAATAACTAAATAGTGTTTCAGGCTTAATATTAGTAATTATTAAAAAGCTTTTAGACTAGAACAATTTCACGTTTCAAAAGCATTTAGAACTGAATACCATTGTAAATACCACGAGGCATTAAGTTTTTGAGTTCGGTAGCTGAAGGTACACCTTAAGCTTATTATATTTGCTTAGATAGATAATCAGCTTTTATCGGCATAATCTTATGTGATCAGTGTTTAATGTTTATTACCAAAATGGCTAAGCTGGTTATCTTAAAATGGCAAATGACGGAACTATCGTCAAAGCTCTTTAATACCGCGATAAACATAACGCCGCGATAATGACTTATCTGCTTGTCAGCTTTTATCTGCGAGCTTTTAAGATCAGCGCACACTGCAGAGAAGTTAGTTAGACAACGTAAACATACATACATTAGTTACCTACCTTATTGCTTTAAGTTCATTTGGGGAAGTGCTAACTTCCACACCTTCTGTCCACATATAAATATAATTACTCAATGTAAATTCACAGATTCACAATCCACAGGATTAGGTAGTTGAGTTGTATTAATTATTATAATTATGTTATGTTTATCTTGTTAATATCCGACTCAAAACACGGTTTTTTTTTAATAAATTTTAGAATAAAGATTCCAAAACATTAATTTATTGAAGAAAAGCGAAGGCGGGTTCCTAGTTTATAAAAAAAATCTTAACTTACTGAAAGGTGATGTTTAAGTATCGTTATCTCTCATTATTTCTCGTCACGAAATCCTTGAGACAATGAATTGAACTCTTCAAATATAAAGTAAACACCAGCAGTGCGCATTGATCGTTATGTCGCCATTGGTGCGTGACATTGACAGATTGTCAGGTTTGGTGCGCCGTGAGCGTCAGGAGGGCCCTTGACTGATGCCATCCTGCACCCTACACCCTGCACCCTGCACCCTACACCCTGCACCCTGCACCACAAGCCATCACTCACTGCTAAGAGCATTCGGTATTCTGTACCCACAATTACCCACAATTGCACAGTAATTAATGCAACCATTTACAATAAATACAAGCATTACACGGGTAAACTCCGCTTGTGACAACCAGTAGTTGCTATGCGCTGATAGAAACGTATGAGGTTTATGATATAAAAAAAATAAAAATATGTAAAATTAAAATGTCATATTATTACGATACTTAATAAAATTCTTGTATTATAAGCCTTCGAGTTTTTAATGTTTAAAATATGCATAAATTCTTTACTCAAAATTGCAGTTCAAAAACAAACTAAAACTTTATGACTGTAATGGCATTCTTCATCGATTTTTATCCTCCATATGCGGCTAAGTCGCTTTGAAACCATATGGCATTTTTTATTACCAAAACACCTCAAACTATGAGCAAAAAATATTGCACATGTTCAAAACAAGTGATGACTCGGAAAGCTTGCAGTTGCCGAAAGTGCTTTTAAATTAATCTTGTAAAGTTTAAGAGGCAGTCCAGATGCGTAAGGTATTGAAGACATTCCATTTAAAATGTATGTAGGTATGTACCATTCCAATTAGTGTCCACAATAAGTACCATCCCATCAGTAACATATGATGTGGCCAATGTAATTTTCAGGCGTATAATTATTACTTTCAGGTGGCGAGGACAATAATAATATTGTTACTAATTAATCAAACGGTCGAAAGCAAATGACTGTCATTAGTACGCAATAGTGTTGGTTAATACTATTATATTAGGTAATAATATAAATATTTTTTACCTATGGGACTGCTTTATTACGTCAATACTTTTTAACTTTTGTACTTCTATTCTTTCTCGTATTTTAACCGTTCATTATAACTATGAATCCATCTGAAAATACTGACTCTTTGGACCTTTAGAATAAGGTGCTAATTTCGCTAATCCTGTGCGTTATTTAACAAAAAACAATGATTTTGCGGCGTTATGGAAGATGACGAAAGAAAGTGGAATCGTGACATCTGTGGCCGCTCTCGAATTGCAAACCACTGCTTTCTACTCAAATTATTGTTACAGACGTAATTCAGTTATTATTTTGATCGCTTAAGCAATCCGAATACTGCTGTCAAACTAGTAACACTATAATTATGATTTAAGTTTTTTTTCTGGTTAATTTTTTATAGCATGAACGTGCGTACAATTTATTTTCACAAATATGAAATTTCCTTTCGATATTACCTACCTATCATTCTGAGATATTTTTGATCAATTAAGTTTAGAATGTGTACAAAAAGTAAAATGGGCTAAGTACGTTAAATTCTAATGACTTCATGGATTGAACCACGACTAACGATGCATATGTATCTATGTAGGTAGGTATGTATGTAAAACAGATTAACATGAATACCTATTAGGTACTTATATTTAATGTAGGAAGAGGAAGACCACTATTTCAACGGCATACCTATTACAACATAATGGGCACAGAGTACTTACTTTAAGTCCGTTTTAGACCTTAAATTGTTACACGTGTTTATTTAGCGTACCTATGTTGTTTGCTAAGCTTATTATTTCTAGAACAGCACATTAATTTAATACTCTCGTTTGAGTTAAACTAACTAAACACAAATAACATTTCACTTGCACTAAACTAAAATACGAGTTGAATTACGATTAATATAGCGCTTACCTCTATTAGTTTTAATGACTTGTTCTACGATGCTTGGATAAACGAGAATAACTTGGATATAGATATCTAACTATATGTCAAATTACATTGATATTGAAGCTTCTCAATGTTGTAAGCTAAGCGTACGATGTATTGTTAGATATTTAAAAAAATATGTAGCTTCCTGTTTGGTGATAGGTATGTAGGTACTTACCTACGTCATATTATTATAGGCTGATTTCAAATAGGTACGTGTTTTGATGATATAACTTTTTATTGTATTAGCTCCAGCTAAATCCTCCAGGCTTTAACTAATTAGATGATAGGTATGTTCTCACTCTTTATATTATACTTCTTCATAAATATACATATAATATTATTATATTGGGCTTTTACATAATTATGTTATGCCTATCGATCCTGAATGCTGAATGAAGTCGGTATTTAGAGCGAGGACGGACGACCGCTATTGGCAAAATTTTTTAACAGGACAAGG
>DWPC01000261.1:0-11196 GCA_018251435.1 Oarisma aurantiaca
TATTGTTGGTGGATTGCAAATTCCTTTAGTTATTATTCTCGCTCTGAGTCCAGCACTCAACTTTTGGGAGGGCTATTAACACGCCTTCCCAAACTTTTCAACATTTTTAATTATAAATACCTATAAAATAAGAAAAATGTCACTGAACGGTACGTTATTGCTCGCAATTTAAATAGCATTAAAATACTTAATAAAATAATATATCACACATAAGTACACACATAAAATAAAATGAATAATTATCGTATGAGTATAGCCGACATTTGCAATGGAGCGCTATGTTTTATTTTTTCTTCCTTATTTTAATTAATTAAATTAATGACTTATTACCTTTTGAATCTTTTTTTAAAGAAGTACAGTTTATCGATGGATCGAGAGATGGGAGTTGGAAAGGAAGCTTTAGAAGCCTCGTCACCACTGAAAGGCCTCGGCTGACGAGTACAGAAGTAGACAGCAAGATAGTAACGCGAGCTCGATCCAGTCGTTTTGTTAACGCCAGCAGCTATCTAAGAACGGAATTCGGAGTTTCACAGAGCACTATACGAAGTATGTCGAAGAAGATTTCGGGAGGTTGACTTAAACGAATATCGTCCAAAAACCAATTCTCACGCTTTGCCATAAAGCGCTACGACGGGAGTTTGCGCGACAATACTTAAATTAAAATTTCGATACTGTCGCCTTTTTAGACGAAAAGGATTTTGGTTCATCAGCAGTCGGACGTCTATCGCTCTATAGACCAAACGACTCCAGATACCACCCCCAGAATGTCCTACCAAATAATTGAAGTGGTAGGATCACACTAGGCTTCTGGGGGTGGATTTTTAGAGCTGGTCCAGGAGAACTGATGGAAATCGGCGGACGACTCAATTCTCTTCGTTATCGCGAAATATGAAAAGAGGTCTTGCTGCCCACTGCAAAAAATTTTTCCCGACCGAACGATCACAATTATACAAGATGGTAGATCTATCCACAACGCGAGAGTAGTGCAGAGATCCTACTAGAGTAGTGGGAGAGCCCGGATTTTCAACTTATAGCGATCCGCCACACTCGCCAGATATGAACCCTATAGAAAATGTATAGGGGATATTAACTTAACAGTGTAATACAGTATGGGATCACACTGTAATACGCACTGAAAAAGATTTGCGGGGCGATAATTTTTGCGAAAATATTGTTAGGTCCATGCGTCGCCGATTGAGTGACGTTATAGCTGCCGATGGTGGGTATACCAAGTTTTAATCTGGGGGCACGGCACTAAGATGGAACTGGTACCCACTTCCAATACACCTACAGCGCTGAAATTAGGTCTGTACCTAATTAGAGTTTAACGCCCAGAAAACTATCAAAAAGATCCCACTTACCAGCACTTACTTTTTAGAGATAAACAAGCAGCTCTATCGAGACTTGGCTATATTTATTATTACAGGATGTTTTTGGTGGGATAATCTTTTGTTTAACATTTCAACAAATGTGTAAATATTGTGTCAGTTTAATTATAAGTTCTTTTATTCAGAAGTTTTCGTTTTAATTTGGTGTCTATAATATTGTAAAACTTGAAATGTTTGTCTAAATAAATTAGAATGCTTTACATATGCATATATTGTGGAAATATAAAACTAAACTATACAAGTCTTCCTTGTTAGTACCTATATGATATTTTTTCGCATAAATAAATATAATAAGTAGTCAGTAATGTTAATTCAAGTTATAAGCTACCATACCAATTTTTATCCAAATTTATAATGTCGTTTTTTAGCGTGGAAGTAACTTATCCACACACAAATCTTGTTCAACAAGACTTCAATCATTCAATCGTAATGTTAGCCCATTAATGATAACACATAGAAGCTGTGCCGAAACCACTAACACATAGATGGTTTAAAGTTTCACAGTTGATCCTTTGTTTTAATTAGTTACCCTTAAACATGAGCGATTTCGTTTAAATTCAGTCCATAAAATGTATTTCAGCACATTTTCAAAACTGAGTGTTCAATTTGATCTTCCAACATACAGACTTAACCGCTTGGTAAATGATTCAGTTGATTACATTACTGAAAACTAAGACGATATTTCGGAAAATTCATCACCCAAGTTGTTATAATGAGGTATAAAAGTATGTATAAATCGATATTTTAGAGATTGCATTCGATAGGAGGTATTTTTACTTATCCAATAACAAAATTTTAAATGACCCTTATCTTATATCTGTTCAATTAAAACAATAAATACAAGAATAAATTAGCTGATTAGTTTATAAATTATCTTACAACTACATGCTCCCTACATTAGTAGGTAGCCATTTCTGAGATTTGCCCGGACAAACAGGCGGAAATACAACGATAATATATAAATAAATACATAATTATGTATGTGCATACATACATAATTGTATACATGCATGCGCAGTAGTAAACATTACTATTTCGTAATTAAATATAACTAATGCAAAAACGTACGGATGCGCGTGTGTAAAAAGTTGTGAGATCCATGTAATTCAGTAAAAAAATTTCAAGTAACATGACAAAAGTTGACACGCTTGATTTTCATGTGAATGTTGTGTAGATTTGGTGCGGTGGTAATTCTCTTGGTGCTTGGAGAATTTAGGTATTCGCAATGGGTTCAGTAATACTGTATGTGAATGATCTGGCTTACCCGCATTGGGTTGTACCTGGCGATGGTTCGTGTTTATTTCATTCTTTGTCATTTTCTATGTATGGGAATATTGAATCGTCTTATGATATTAGACTTACTATAGTTGATCATGTGGTAGCTCATTGGGATGAGTTAAAACTGTACACTTGTGACGAGCGCGGAGAACCCTACATAAACTCTGATTTGTACAAAATGGCAATGGTAAAAACAACTACCTTCAGCATCTGAACTTATGGCGGCCGCCGCTTCGTACCCGTATGCTTTCGAGGTTTAACTATGAAAATCAAATACATAAGAATCAAAGCGCAGGAATCCTCAATTTGTGAATACAATAGACTAAGAAGCATTTACCGTCCAGATTGGTCGGGAGTGATCATTGATAAAAACTATAGCTGAAGCTCAAGAAGTAGTACCAAAAAAGAAAAAAAGGCGGGCAACCTTTAAAAATAAGAAAAGCTCATAAGGCTAAAAAAAATTTCGTTGGTATATAAAATAATAGTAGGTACTGGAAAGAAAACAAGAACTTGGTACTGACTACAAAAAGGAATGAGATCCCATAAAAAACAATACTTGTCAAAAATACCAAGTCTCACAACTCAGTGCTTTTACCGTAAAAAGTTGTGAGATCCATGTAATACCAAGTCGGTTATTAAATTATTCAGTCCCTCCACGTGGGCTTTCTGTCTTAAGTTGTTACGTAATTATCTAACCTTACAACATCTTATAATGAGCCACGAATTTATGTATTTTTGACAAGTATTGTTTTTTATGGGATCGATACTATAATATACGAGTGTTATACGTTTGTAACTTGAAATAAAAATAATCTGTTTATAAATACTTTCCTGTTGCTCTGTTTGCTTAGGTACCTATATCAAATTACACGCCAACGTGTAGTCTGGGGCGTCTCTATGGTTACCTGTCGGTTGCTAGCTTTTACTCCCATTATATTTTGTTCCGAAACTTGCGAAAAACATCTAAGATTAACAAATCAATGGAACGGGCAAACTCACTGTCGTATTTCTGTCGTAAACAACTTACTGACGTCAACGAAATACTGTTTTATTTTTGAATTAACAATAAAATGTTTAGCTGTCGAAATATAACGGTTGACATGACACAAGGCATAGACAAGAGAGAATACTTAGTAAAAAATAACAAACAGTCCATACTCCACAGCAACACCACAGACTACATAGTATGAAGTGTAAGGCGTCAAATGATAATCAACAAAAGGTAATAATTATAAAATGACTACCGACACCGAGTACCTAGTTATCCAATATAATTATTTCATAATGTAAGTGTCCGCGATAATATATACCTATAAGGTAAAACATCTCACGCATATAAACGATGAACCTTCATTAGGTACTATTTATTCAATAACTAATATATGTACATAATTATACTAGTTATTTTTGGGAAACCCAGACATATTGGGGTGTGAGGCATAAATCAACTCGAAAGCATGTCGAGATCATTTTGCTTTGGGAGTAAACAATGCCACGCCTAATATCCGATAATACCGATGCTTATATCAGCATTTAATAAGGAATATAATATACAAACTGAGTATGAAGTAATGGTCAATGGTAAGGTCTGTGCAGTGATGAAATTACCAACATTAATAATGTACCGGACCTCAATATTTATGTCGCCAATGTCAAATTACAACTGAATTGTTATTATTTACACCTAATAGTAGCATATGCTATCGATAGTAGAATAGACATTAGCGATACTATCGTTAGTCCTATCGACATCCTGACTGATTTTCGAGGTCAACAATCGGCCCAATTGTTAAATATTTTCGCAACGCAAATCATTTTTAATGTGGTGTATGTACTCATTGAAATCCTTTTGGATCGCCGGCATCCATTCCACCATCGCAGCAATATCAAGGTACGTGGGCATTCTTGCACTTGATGTGACACAATTTTATTGTTGGTGGATTGCAAATTCCTTTAGTTATTATTCTCGCTCTGAGTCCAGCACTCAACTTTTGGGAGGGCTATTTACACGACTTCCCATTATTCATTTCTTACAGAAAACCACATAAGGTTGTTTCTACCAGTACAATCAGTCGTTGGATAAATAAATGCATGGAAGAGAGTGGTATAGACATCTCAACATTCACTACACATAGCACTAGACATGCTGCCACTTCTGCAGCTTTTAAAAAAGGTGTTACTATTGATGATATCAAAAGAACGGCTGGTTTAACTCTAGTTTCGCAGAAAGTATATTTATTGATAAATGAGTGTCGATTATTAACAATTTATCATTACTTGACTGTTATTGGAATTATATTGAAGAGTAGTTGATTTATAGATAATTAAGAGGTTCTTTGTTGTTTTCAACGATATGTTTTATTTTTCGTTTTGCATATACATTTTTAATTTCTGTTATATGTTGTTTTTTGGAAGGATAATTAGTCTTCTCTTATGATTAGGATTGTTAGTGTGATTTGATTAGACAATAATTGATTTAGTTGTACCAAAGGGCCAAAATAAAACTCAATATCTTGTCATAACCACATGTGTTTTTAATTTTACAACTTTTCTTTAAACATCTACATTAGTTATCTTGATCATCGAGAACGAGACAACAACGAACATAATTAATAGTCAAACGAACTTACCTGTACGTGAAGTTCGACTGTAATTATGTGAAGTTGTTGTCTCGTCCGAAGATGATCAGTCCCGCCCAAGCCTCAATAACCCCTTGTTGTAAAATTAATAATCACTTGCTTTAAACTAGAATGACAAGAGCGGGATAAGATGGCGGATCGGTACGGATTGCGTTCCATTTTTTTGTTTTTTATTTTTTTATAGCTTTAAATTTGTGTGACGCCGGATGGCGCGAGGCCGGGACTATCAAGACTGACTGTTCTGGATAGTTCGGCGTCACTAGTTTTGATTTCTTATCAGTTGGTGTCTTTTCTAAAATTTAAGCAACCTCCTTTTATATCAATGTTTTTATAAGGCCACTTACAATTTTTTTGTAGGTAATTAGAAGTCGACAGAAATTCTGCTATTCGCTATGCTATATTTATTAACGCCATAACGACGTATGTCACCATTTTTGCTTTTAGACCGTTATCTTCATGACCTACATAATATTATGTTATATTTATTTTCAAGTAACAATAGTAGTGTTTATTCATTTGTTTTACCATTAGGACTACTTTTTCATTGGCCATTATTTTATATTCCACAACAACACGCGCCTGCATCTCGTGCACCGCCCTCTTGCACTCCTATCCGGCTCACTGAATTGTTAGGAATCTTATTGCCCCGCGATAAGGGTGCGTTTCGCCTATCGTTGGCTGGGGGGTGAGTTTCTCCCGCCCTAGGGGTTGGCGTGGGTTCCCTCGGGATATAAAGGCGATTTCACCGGCCCGAACGTCAGTTTTGGTTCAACTCTTGCCGTTCAACTTTATAGCTAATAATTCAACGCATCGTATTCGCAACAAGTGACGCCATCTAGTGTGCTCATAATAATAACACGGAGTGAATTGTGTTCACTGAAATTTGATTAAGTACATCAAGAGGTAAGCAATGAATCATTATTTACGCACAGCTATGTATTTGTTTGTACTGAGTGTTTGAAGAGTCAGTGCGAATGTAACGCGTCAATGCAAAAATAAATATTTTTTTTGCTACATCAGTTTTCAAAAACATCTGTAGATACCTTATGTTAAATATTTATATGTATCCTGTATTTTTTTGGTTTCATCACAACCTGCGAAACGTTGGGACAGGGTTCTAGTCCCGACCGGGGGCAGTTAAGTATACATTGTAGGTATATTATGCTGGGTGTTCGAAAACTGATTTTAATGTGGTTTTCATTAAAAGTTAGTGGGATTTCTAAGACGGGTTCTCGTGTATTTTTGAATATTTTATTGTCTTTTGCATGACGCACGTACGCACTACACCATGCGAGTCAAACTGCACGCGGAAGAAAGTTTATTCATGTTATAGTAGGTAATAATACCTACTTAATGTATGAAAAGTAAATAACGCAAATGTTAATATTTGGGGTCATATCAATGTTTCTTCGGAAATGTAATAAGTTTTCATATACCAGGATGGTGCGGCCCACGCCTGTTGCCAAAAAGCCGTCCAAGGCTCACGACGCTCACAACATTCAGCGTCCGCCACCGCCTCCGCAGGTAAGCTGCTACATTTATTATTACAATATACGCCACACATACAATATACGACATCTGCCGACCTGACATGATGTTTTGGGATCGAATGCTGAACCTATCAAACCATGATCATAACACAACACATTCTGAGGTTACACGTTACTATGTGTCGGTACCTCGCTTGCTCGCGCATGCTGAACAGCGCTTCCCTCACCAGGCAGTCAAGAGGCCCGACCGCCCGGACACGCCGACTCCGACGGCGTCCTCGCTGATACATCACGCCATCGCACGCCACCGCATGCACAGCATCAGCCGCGGCCTGCTGCACGTGCACAAGAACGGCCTGCGGACTAGGAGAGCCACGTGTCCGCCCAACGCCACCTGCCTCGGCATCGACGACATCGGCGAGTTCATGTACAATCAGGCCAGGAAGTGCAGGCACCTGCTCGATGAACTGAACCGCCGAAGGGATCCCGACCTCCCGCCGATAACGGACGGAACTCCGATGTCCGAATTCATCACGGGCGACCCGGCCGCGGCGCAGGCCAAAGTCAACGTGGTGGTAGAGATTGGCCCGCCGCACAGCGGTATGGAATTGACCCATTGCTGGGATAACCTCGATCAAGAAAGTAAGTACCTACGGTATTGGACAGAAACTTAATTGTTTTCTTACGAAAGCTTAAATAAAGTAACAATTAATGATTTTACTTTATGTTGTCGTAACATTAGCGTCGTTTCCCATAAATTCTTGTACGGAAACGCAAACGAAGCTTACACTAGCGGTGTTTACGAACGGAAAAGACAACCAGCCAATGAGTATAATTAATAGATTGTTTTTCATTGATATACTAATGCGATTCTCTTTAATGTTTTAGTGCTGTCCACTTCCAATAATCTTTGAACACGCATACCGGTATGTACCTTCTTACAATTATGTAATTATGAATCTTACACTAAACACATGGTCAAATGAAATCAAAGTATGTACTCATACTTAAGTTTTATTCGCTTTAATTTAAAAATTCTAGTATTTTGTACTTCACTTTTTTTGTAACTGAAATTAAAATGTTTGAACAACTAATACCGTAATGTGATTGTTGTGTACCTACTAAGTAGTTGTTTATTTCAGCCTCCGAGCTGCCCGGCCGCAGCAGAGCTCGGAAGCGCACACTCCCTGTCGACCCTAATGGCGCGGGCACTCTCCCTGGAGTAGAACGAGTACGAATACGCGGAGGATACGATTCTGTGTCACTTTGTTTTTAGTTTGTGATAAATGTTTATTATCCCGAGCTTGCAAAACAGAATTAGGTTAATAATTATAGTTTTTGTTAATAATTGACAGTTAATAAATAATATTTTTAATGAACAGTTAAACTGAAAACTAAGTATATTGTTTAAAACATATTATGTCACTATATAATTACGAGTAGATAGAGCCATAGGCTAGGTTATAGCTATCTAAATGATTGTTTTAACGACGACGCGACGTATGCATTTGTAATGTAAAAATGTTATGCATAATTATTCTTTATCGTTATTTTGGTAGCGACTAGAGATTTCTGTACTAAGATAAAAATAGTTATCCTTTCTCAATGTTACCTACCTATAAATAGTTAATTTATACCTATAAGTACTTAATTTGTAAGCAACTTAGAGATGTAGGTAAGTATTTACCTTTAGATGCCGCTGCTACGTACAAAACAAATATAGACACATAGATTAGATAAATGATAGCAAATGCTACTTATAGTACCTTCATGTATTGGATGTATAATTATATAAACATTAGGGACATATAAAATAAAAGAAAAATAAAGCAGAAAAAAAATATTAAAACAATAAATTTTCAAACAAAAAAAAATATATAAAACCAAAAAATACGTGAAAAAAATCTTAGCGCATAGTAAAATTATTTTAGGAATTATTGATATATAAGTAGTACATATTTTAGGTATAGATACATTGTTCCTTCTTCTGTAACCATCTTATTGATCTTGATCATGAAAGAGTTAAGTCGAGACTGGGAGGAAGACCAGAGGAAGTACAAGGCGCTGGCAGAGAAACAATTTTTTAGGTTACGAAAAATAAAACTTATTATACCGATGTGAAACCTCATGAATTTGTTTGTAGCTTTCGATCATTACACCTTTCAAATGACGACCAACGGTTATCTATACATCTACATACACACGAGTAGATATTATGCCTTCACTCTGGCGCGATGACGGCGGCAATGGAGAACTGGAGATCCCAGAGGTTTCCGAAGCATCTCCGCGGTGTTTCGTTTAAAAACTCATTCCAAATCGTTTGTCTTCGTCTGGGTTTGGGTCGATTGTTGTAAATGTTAAAAAAGTTTATAACTTGGAGGTAAATAATTGCATTATTAGTTTCGTCGTTATTGTCTTCAAAAATGAAGTTCGAAAAGTGTTTGTAACAAACTAATTCCGAAATAATAATAATAAATCTCTGCCATACCCTTCATATAATAATATGTAGATACAACATGGTACAAAGATAAGGATACTTTAATTTAAACACAAAGTGTAGGTATTTATTTAAGATTATTGTAATTTGAAGAATTTATACATACGGAAATAAGAAAAAATGCAATGCGATGGAATTTTCTTACAGAATAGTTTGTATAAGTTAATTAGAATTAGATTAAACATTATTCTACAATTTAATATACATAGTAGGGTGATAAAATCACGTCAGCTATTTATTTGATTAAAATACCTATATTTTTATAATAAACAAATGGAATGCGGTGTGTTGTCGCGTAAGTAAGTGGTCGCGGGAAACTGAACAGAAGCAAAACAAAAATATTTTCTGAAGTGGTAGTTATACGAGGTGGTAGTTACCCTGTACACTTAGCAATTCAAATAAAAACATCGCTTACAAACACTTCTCAACAACTTGCTCATATCGCTAGCAATAGAAATATAAACTTATGTAAGTATATTTGTACCTACCTAAAGTTATTTCCAAATTATATTTCTAACAATTTTGATTAGTGATTACATTTTTGATTATGTAAGAATATTTCATAAGCATCGAACTATAAAAACCGTGTTAAATAGTTATCTAATATTCTACCTATTTTAACTCTTTCTATAGTTAGGTATAGTATATAGTATGTACCTAGCTAGTATCAATGTATGTAAAATTTAGTAGTTATTATTATACCAACTTTCAAGTAGGTACTCAGGTGTTTTACAAGTAGGTTCATCGCATGACATAGATGGTTATGCGCCATCGTGCTTATATTAAATAAATATAATATATGTAGGTGGTTTATGTCAACGGAATGTGTTTCATCTATAATTAGATCGTTCATTTTGTCAAAATAAAAAAAAAAATAAAAAAAAATTTCATTCACTTAGGTAACATGGTTACACTTATGGACGCCCTTTTTTCAATCTACCAGCTTTTCGGAAGTGCGCTTTGTCAATGAGGAGAAGAAAAGCCGAAAGAAGCTTCTCAGCACATCTTTTACAATAATTAATAACATGCTCTGCCCCTATGCGGAACTGGACTATGGCAGCGTTTGCTTCCAGGCGTCGTTGTCATTAATATATTCATTAATACTATAATTAATAATAATAATAATACTATATTATATATTGTGAAAACGTACCCCAAGCCCCATTTAAGAACGTTGGATCTTGCTTAAGCGAAAAGAAGATATAACTAAATTGTCTATTTCTTGTAAGATATTTGTGTTTCTCACTATTCTGTTTAAACAGGCCTAAATCGTTTTTTATAAATACTAAATTGCTGTAGATAATTGAGAAGCTACTGTTAATATGCCAACTATGCGTCTACTTCGAAGGCAATACAATTTATAACCTTTTTTTTTTTGGTGTGGCAACACTAACGGTAACAGCTGATTTTGATAGCTCCTTAATATTTAATGTTTAAATAAGTAGTTTATTAATATTCGGGCCTCTTTCCAATATAATAATTAATATAATAAGTATAAAAGTGATTGTTATCATCAAATAATAACTTTTTCTTGCTAAGTGAAACCCTATATCGTAATACAACCGGTACTGTACCTACGTGTACGGAGTGACAGTGTAGGTACATTTTGAATTTTGAAATTGAATGTGATCGTTGTAACTCCTTTCTTGTAAGTTTTGCATATTTTTAATAATTCATTTAGTAAATAGTTAGGTTTACTAGCTTTCCTTCACGTGAAGCTTAGAGTAAACATACGTAAGTTGTCCTTTTGACAGACTTACCAAAGTTGTTTAATAAGCATCTTGGCTTTTCATATTTACATATTTCCTATCGGTTTACTTTTATATTCCGATAAAATGATGACTCGCGGGGCCTTAGCTCGCCAGCAGGAGTCGCAGCTCCAACTGGTTTTGCAGGAATTAAAG
>DWPC01000262.1:0-11188 GCA_018251435.1 Oarisma aurantiaca
GGGTGATACCTACGGGCTCCGAAGCGGAGCGCGGGCGATTCACTAATCATAAATAAAATTAAGGTGTCGCGATGATGCCATAGTTGTGCTTTGTGGTTGTCTTGGAGGAAGTATGGTGGTTGTGCTATATTTCTGACATAGAATTGCTTTATTGCTAACATAGATATAGAAGAACATTGCTAAGCTGTAGCTACCCCGCGTTCCACTATGCATCCACAATACTCTCCGGCCATGTTCGCAACCGCGGCCGTTCCGTTAGCTGGTCAGCGATGACAGTGATGCATCAATCCAATTGGAACTATAAGAAAATTATTAGAAATATAAGATACAGTAAACCAGTAACGTTTTCGCCACGTCCACAACGATCGTGAGATATGCTTTATAGGTTGCCGTGATGATTTGGATGATTATGGTCGCTTGGAGGAACGCAATTATAGATAAATAATGGGATGTCTGAACTGTGTCATGACCTCTATGGTCAATACTCTGAACGATGTCTGAATGTGTCAATTCAATTTCCAATGTGTCATTCCGAATTGTCAATTTATAATTGTCAGGTTATGTCATAGTCTCGAGTCGCGACGTTTCGTTCGCCTCCCCGTCCCGCTCCCGCCCTCTTCCACCTCCCGTCGAAGACGGAAAGAAAAGTTTAGAGGTTCAAAGTCTGGATTCGAAATTACTTAATTTTAGTTCATGAAAGTTCAGTTATTTAATTTAATAGCATATTTTATACAATCAACATGTCAAACAGCAAAATGCTGAGTGCATTAAAATTTATAAGAAATCGTAACAATCTTAAGTTTCTCAATAGTAAGTACGATATAATTCTGGATGTTGGGTGAAGTGAAAAAAAGTTTTGAAGTGAAAATTTATTTTTGCCGTTTACAATCTAGTTCTGTAACAGTTACTAAAGTGTTTTCTGTTTTCTGTTGAAGATGTGCAGAGCCGATCTTACGCGGTTGCGGGCACCCAAGTCCATACAAAATGCAAGTTGGTCAATGGAGTGTATGTTGTTACACTGGATTCCCCCAATGTGAAGGTAAGTGTCGACAGGATCACTTGCTTAGTTTCCTTTAAATTATTAAACTTAAAGCAAATGTTTATATGTAATTTAGTTCATCTCATGAACACTCTTGTTATTAAGTACTGAAAAAACAAGTTAAGATTTACACTCCTTGCTCAATAAAAGCACTTGATGAGTTTTGACACAATAAAAACATTGGATGTTAACAATGTTGAATAAAGTACAAGTGTACAACAAACCATAAAAACATTGTATTATGCTATTTATATGAAAACTCAATCTCTTGTTCAAGGTTAATTCCTTAAATACTGCTGTGATGGATGAAGTGAGAAACATCATCAATGAGGTAGACAGCAACCCAGCTATTGAAGCTGCTGTTATAATATCTGGCAAGCCTGGGTGCTTCATTGCCGGTGCTGATATATCAATGATTGAAGCATGCAAAACTAAAGAAGAAGTTGTGACCTTGTCCAAGAGTGGTAAATGGTTTATTTTTCTAAAATTATATTCCTACTATTGAACCACCCTTTCTTTACTTTGAGAGCATCAGTATCAGCATCATTGGAATCCCGCTCCCATAAGAATCTTGGGATAAAAGTACATGTACATATATGGGTACAAAATTTCATCTATATCCATTCATCTGTTTTTGCGTGATTGAGGTACAAGCATAAAACTTTCACATTTCATTTAACATAAGGTTTGTATTAGCATTCAAAATAAATCAGTGTTATAAGAGTTTGCATATCAGTATCCTCTGTATTCTGTACTATATGGCTTTCATATTACTAAGAGAAGTTTGAAATGTCTATATTACTGTAAATTTATTTCAGGCCATGAGATTTTTAAAAGAATGGAGACATCACGAAAACCTTATGTAGCTGCTGTACAAGGCAGCTGTCTTGGTGGAGGTTTGGAAACGGCTCTGGCCTGCACCTACCGTATTGCTGTTAAAGATAGCAAGACAGGCTTTGGTCTCCCTGAAGTAATGCTAGGACTTTTGCCAGGAGGTGGTGGGACTCAAAGGTGACCACATTAATTGTAATTAATATTAGATTATACATATTATGCAAGCTTTGGTGTGATTTTTATTTTCTTATTTATGTTTTCAGGCTCCCTAAATTAACATCAATTCCAACAACTTTGGACCTAGCGCTTACTGGAAAAAATGTGAAAGCTGACAAGGCCAAGAAACTAGGCATTGTAGATTTATTAGTTTCTCCCCTTGGTCCCGGTAAATAAGATTTTAAAAATATTATGACATCATTGTCCTAATAATCAATCCTTACAATAATTAATTCTTATTACCAGGTCTGGGCCAGCCTGCTGAAAACACTGCCAAATATTTAGAAGATGTTGCAGTACAAATAGCAAAAGATATTGCCTCAGGGAAAATGAAGATTGACAGGTCCAAGAAAGGGCTAGTGGAAAAACTAACAGCTGCAGCTATGCAGTGGGAGTTTGTTAAGAATATGGTGTTTAAAAAGGCCCGTGAACAAGTTATGAAAGCCTCAAGGGGACTTTATCCAGCACCCTTGAAGGTATATTAATAAAATTAAGTTGATTAAAACTGATTACTATAGTGCATAAATTGATATCATTCTTAATTATGGTAATTATGTACAGATTCTTGAAGTTGTCAGAACTGGAGTAGACAAGGGACCTGCAGCAGGTTATGAGGCAGAGGCTCAAGGTTTCGGAGAACTAGCAATGACACCTCAAAGCAAGGGTCTTATTGGCCTATTCCGAGGACAGACTGAATGCAAGAAAAACAGATTTGGCAAATCTCAAGTTGATGTGAAAACAGTAAGCCAAAACTATTTATTAAGCTTTCTTAGTATTATACTATATGCAATATGTATTGAGTGAGATAACAATATAATTATTTTGTGTTGTTGTGTAACAACTTTGTTTCTAAGCAGTGACAATGTAAGAACATAATGCTATTATTATAGTTTCAAACTATATGGTATAGAAGAGTTGATTTTATTTATATCAAAGTACAGAATTGTCTTGTATGAATACAACCTATAATGATGATTTCTGATTGATCTTAGATTGGTGTACTTGGAGCTGGTTTGATGGGCGCGGGTATTGTGCATGTGTCTATAGACAAGGGCTACAATGTTGTCATGAAGGATGCCACAAACGCTGGCCTCTACAGGGGAGTAGGCCAGATTCAAACCGGACTTGCCAATGCTGTTAAACGAAAGAGGATTAGCTCGTTAGTATAAATCCATTAAGAAATCAATAACAATTCATGCATTGTATGTAAAATCAGTATGATACACAATTTTTTTTGTTAACCTTTCAGATTACAGAAAGATAAATTCTTATCAAATATGCTGCCAACTCTAAGCTATGATAAGTTTAAGAATGTGGATTGTGTGATTGAAGCAGTGTTTGAGGATATCAACATAAAGCACAAAGTAATCAAGGAACTGGAGGCCGTTGTGCCCAAGCATTGCATCATCGCCACAAACACTAGCGCCCTCCCCATCACGAAAATCGCCGCTGGAAGCAGTCGACCGGATAAAGTCATTGGTGGGAAGCAAAATAAAGTTTTTCAGTCGTTCATTTTTAAGTTCACTTGCTGCCAACATAATAGAAATGCAAACCTTTGATCTTTAAAATATTAGTATAATCATGTTCTGACAATGTCCAGGCATGCACTACTTCTCCCCGGTGGACAAGATGCAGCTGTTGGAGATCATTCGGCACCCAGGCACCAGCGACGACACGGTGGCGGCGGCGGTCGCCGTGGGGCTGCGCCAGGGCAAGGTCGTCATCACAGTCGGCGACGGACCCGGCTTCTACACCACAAGGATACTGTCCACCATGCTCAGCGAGGCTATCAGGTAGGGCCGTGTAACAGTGACAGTTAGTTAATTAATGCAACTGTATAGCATGTATAACATTGTTTGTGGTGTACAAACAAGGGAAAAAAAGCTATACTATTAATGTTTTCAGTAAAATTTATGGTTACAGAAGTTCCCCTTTAAATGGAAATAGCTTAAAAATATTTGTTAGAAAACATGGCAGAGTTCTTAATTTGAATATTGTCGTAAATAATACCAGGTTACTCCAAGAGGGCGTGGACCCGAAGGAGCTGGACAGCATGACCAAGTCGTTCGGGTTCCCGGTGGGCGCCGCCACCCTGGCCGACGAGGTTGGCATCGACGTCGGAGCGCACATCGCTGTGTTCTTGGCTAAGGTATGGTCAATTTAAATTTAAATAAAGTTATTTTTTGTTATTGTTTATAGATAAACATTTAAGACATATAATATAATTCCATATTTTCACATGTTCCCAGGAATTCGGAGACCGTTTCTCAGGTGGTGATCTAAACATTATGTCGGACTTTGTGAAGGCCGGCTTCATGGGAAGGAAGTCTGGCAAGGGTATCTTCGTGTATGAGAAAGGCACCAAGAATCGCGAGGTTAACCAAGACGTCATTCAGATGTTGAAGGACAAGTACTCCCTGGAGCCGCGCGGCGCTAATACCGTGGAAGATCAGCAGTTGCGGATGGTTTCTAGGTGATCCATTAATTGATTATTTTTCGAAAAATTTTGTAAATGGTTATTTATTATAGACTAAACTTAGTCCAATTGATGTCAAAAAATTTTAAGTGTTTAGTGCTATTATTTAAACTTACTATTAGGTCCTTAATTAGAGTCATTAATTAAAGTTAATCATCATTTAAACAAGGAATCTATATCATAGCATAAATATTATAATATGATTTCATAATTTACACTTTTGTAACTTAAAATTAAATAAATGTGCTGTTAACTTGCTGTACAAGTAAGTCTGCAAGTCTTCTGCAATAATTCCTTTGTTATTTGTGTGACAATATAGGTTTGTCAATGAAGCTGTACTATCACTTGAGGAGAAAATCTTACACAGCCCCTTGGAAGGGGATGTTGGTGCTGTCTTTGGACTCGGATTCCCGCCTTTCACTGGTGGACCTTTCAGGTGAAAACTATTTCCTTTATTATAAAGTTAACTAAAGCTGAACATAATTTTGTTATAGTTTAATTTACTGTACAGTACAGTACCTTATGTATAGTACCATAATTATATAGATATTTACACAGCAATATTCATAATATCAAGTTAATAAATTGCTGTTTCAGATGGGTTGACCAATATGGTGCTGATAACCTTGTAAAGAAAATGGAAGAATTCCAAGGACTCTATGGCGCGCCTTTCAAACCAGCTCAAACCCTCATTGATATGGCCAAAGATCCCAGCAAGAAATTCTACAAAAATTAAAAGGTCATTTATCATAAACTCTTATGCTCTCCTGTTACAGATTGAAATTTTTTTTTCTCTTGTAACAGACTCATACTATCCTGACAATATTTGTGTGAGGTATAATTGAAGCCGTACTGTACAGATTGTGTAATCGTTGATAGTTAAAATGTGTCATGTTTACTACTAATACTATATTTGCAACAATACCTATGACCTTAAATATTATCAACGGAATGGTTGTTGAGTACTGCTAAACATAATTTCATTAATTAGTTATAAGTGAAGGTATTTTTATAAGTCTTTATGCATCTTATATTTATTTAGATCGTATATTTATCGAAAAATAACTTTTTAATGTTGAAATTGTCCTTATCCAGTGAAATTAAAATGTTATTTAATAAAATTGTTTTATTTATTTAGCCCAAACGAATGTGCGAGTATTGAGACTGTATCATGCTTAGTATAGTTGTTACTCCATGACGTGTCAATCCATCTCAATTCGATTTATTTATGCATAAGTTAAAACCGTGGTCTGTGACTGTAGCCGACGCTGATGTGGATAACTAATTCGAGCATTCGAAATCTTATATCCAGTTAGAGTTAGAGCATTATGCAGCATGTGAATTTATCTTCTTTATTTATAATCTGTACCTACTCTAGTCTATGTAAATGTCAATTATTTGTCACTGTCACCTTTTGACCTCTGTCTAAATCTGTCAACTGTCTTTGTAAGCACTGTCAAATGTCAGCTGTTATGCATATTATTATTATGTAGGTACATATAATTTATTTTGTTTATAAAATAAAATTACATTACATACATATTATTACTATTATATTATTACTTATTAGTGTCACATAAGAACCTTACAAAATTTTAAAATTTAGGCAGTAATTATACGCGAACCTGTACTCTTAAGTCTTACGCTTTACAATAAATCCTGTTGCTACAGTTTCTACACGCACAAACTTCAATTCAACAACTTTACGCAAGTATTGAATTGTAAAGATCCTAATTATATAATTATTAGTTTTATCAATACTATTGTACCTACTATGATAAAAAAACTATATTTGGTTAAATATAAATACGTTTTTTTTTTTATTTTTCAGAAACCTACAAGTATGGCCATGGCTACATTCTGTGACTGTGGGCTTTGTACAAGGAAAGCTTATTGATCTGAGAATATTTTTTATATAAATCAAATAAATAATTTAATAACCATGCTGTTAAAATTTGAAAGTTTGCAAAATGGGCTACTGAAGAGATTAACAGAACATATTTTTTACTTGTTACTTGTATTTATTTTAGTGCCAGGATTTTTTTATTTTGAACTATGCATAGTTTTGCCTTCTGTGTGTGAAGAATGGACTCTACCTTTTTGTATACATTACCTCTGTGCAACATTTTTGTTGTTTAATATTGTAGGAAACTTAATTTATGGAATGTTTACCGATTGTAGTATTAAAGGAAGGTTTGTAGGGCCCCCTGATGAGCAAACATGGACAATGTGTGCATCATGTGAGTGTCTGCGGCCGCCTCGATCATGGCACTGTAATATTTGCAACATATGCATCTTAAAACGAGACCATCACTGTACATTCTTTATGTGCTGTGTAGGTTACTTTAATCACAGATATTTCATATTCTTTACATTCTATATCTTTGTGTCTATGTTATATTCCTTTTATTTTAATGTTAAGTTTCTTGCACAATTTATAACATGGAATCATGGGCTTGTATTAGTTAAGATTTTCTTTCCTCTTGCTAGCTTTGTCATAGATTTTGGTTGGGAAAGCCTCTATGTATTCTTAGTTGTTATAAACTTTGTTGTTGGAATATTTTCTGGGTTTCTATTTTTGTATCATTTCAATAACATTTTACAAGGGAGATTGACTCCAGAAAGGAAGTTATGTAAGAAAGCATTTCTATACAATAGGGATTGGAAATCTAACATTATTGAAGTATTTGGTTTGAAATGGTATTTGACATGGATTTCACCTTTTATTATAAGTCCACTGCCAGGGAATGGTGTGGAATGGGTTGTTAATAGTAAAAATAAATAACAGTAAGGCTCTGAAATCTGAATCCCCTTGAATAACCATTTAATAGTCATTGAATGACCTTAGAAAATCTATTTATTCAACCAGGACTCACCAAATGTTGTCAAATATTTGATCATCACAAATTATTTTAAGATATTTTTAAAACTTAGTACACTAAATATTATATTATACAAATATTTTGTGGGTACCTATGCAATTAGATACTCTTGATATTTAACAGTAGGTATGTTAACAGTCCAATTTCAATTTAATCAGCAATCATCCAATTTAATGTACTTATACCTATCTTTGCATGTACCTACATGTACTACTTAAAATATGGTTGTGTGAAAAAGATAGTTATTTTAAATTATTATTTATGTAGAACAATGGATAAAGTTTTTATTCAACTTAGAAATTTTTGCACTATATTTAAAAAGTTAAAATTGTAAAAAAAATTTATTATAAATCAAAATCAACAATATTTTGGTGCTATGAAACTGCATTTATGATAAAGTGTTAATTATTCGTAAGTGATGTAACAACAACTTAATTGTAATTAAAACATATTACAGTAAATTACATATAATTTTGTTTTAATTACATATTTATTCTATTTTTCATAATTCCAAAAATTACTAGATACCTACTAGATACCTTTCTACCTCAAATATTTTTAAGGTTCTCCATGTAAAAGGGAACCCGTATCGTCATGTCTGCCATAATTATAATTTAAGCAATAATAAATAATGATTAGGTAACTGGTAATCAGGTAATCATAACAATAGTGACTGCTACTGAATGTGTGGAATGGAGGGTAGGTACTTAATTGTATTAATGATTTATTTTATTGTTACATATAGGTATTTGTTATAATAAACAAATACTTAAATATTTTTTTTATACCCTCCACTTATTGTATCTTCAATGGCGCAAAAACATCAATTCAAGACAATGTCTTGAAGCATTATAGATAGCTGTTATTTAAATAAGTATAGGATATATTTTATGAAATCTAAGATATTATCATGGCACAACCTCATTACAATCCCATGTTTATTTCGATTTCGGATTTTGAACGAATTGAGGTACCTATTTCAAAATATTCAATGTTGAATTTAGAAGCTTTTGACAAAAATGGCACAGGTCGGTAGGTAGTGCTGATAAAGGATTGTGATTGTGTTCCTGGTATGTACCTACATGGTACCTATTGTGTGTGTAGTTATGATTGGGGAAGTGACTGGGGTGTGTGGTGACTTGGTGAGCGTAGTCTGTAGATAGTGTAGCGGGCGAAGAGCGCAATGCGCAGGGCGGGCGGGGCGCGGCAGGGACGCGCAAGGGGTGCGGAGGGCGGGCGGCGGCGGCCGGTCGCCGGCAGTGTTCCTCGCGCAGGACAAGAGTGGTGTTCACTCGGCGGCGCGCCACGGCGCGACATGCCCAGCTGATGTTTATTTATACCGCGAGCTCGGCGGAGGGCGCGCGCGGGAGGCCCTCCCCTCCGCGGCACCACGGCTTCGCGTGATGCAGCCGAGCGAGCTAGCCGACTCCGCGCACGCCGCCGCCGCTAGCGGAAACCCCCCGCAGCGTGGCCTCAACGGTGGCCGTTTCGACTTTGACGATGGTGGTACATACTGTGGCGGCTGGGAGGACGGCAAGGCCCACGGACACGGTGTGTGCACGGGACCGAAAGGACAGGGGGCCTACGCCGGCTCCTGGCATTTCGGTTTCGAAGTTTCCGGCGTCTACACCTGGCCCAGGTGAGATAGTGTCTTCGCCCGGGCCTCGCACATGCCCGAAATCCGCGTCCGAAGCCGCTCCAAAAATAGTCTGCTATTAATAATTGAGTTCGGTGTTTCGCTAGAAAACGCGTGTAACGGCGGTGAAAGTGCCTAATGGTCCAATCGCGAAGAAAATATTCATATCGATCTGTAGACACTGATAACGATAAATGATAACGGTAAGCATGCCGCTCTAGCCTTCATGTCATTTAACCTATCATTATTATGGTCAGCGTGGAGCCGTGGACGCATCCATTAAGAACCTGACACACGTAGTTGAGCGAACGGTGATTTTATAAATCGTAATTGAGGGCAATGTAGTGCAGCTGTTCACTGCCCCACTCAGTCCACTCACGACACGACACTTGACATGTGACACTTCTGAAACCAAATGAGCTGGATTCTGGGTTTCTGGCATTCTATTGACAATAGATCCGCCGGCCGCGACTCCAGATGACGGCACAGTCATTAAAGTTTGTGTCCTCTTATACCTACTGTTATCATTGTTGCCCATCAATAGGATGTAGGTACCTACAATGTAAATATTACTACAGTTTTGGTACGGTACATAATTATAGTACTTACTAGTATAGTATTTACAAAATGGGTGAACATTTGGTACGTATAAATTATATATCGTCAAAATGGCAATGCTTTGGCTTGAGAATCTCGCGCGTAAATACGAGTAGGTAGGTAGGTAGGTACATATGTAGGTACCTAATTATTATTATGTCTACTCAACTTGTTTCGTAAATATATCCAATACCTATATTCACACATTTTTGTAACTTTACGTGTTAATAATTACATTATACATTAGAATAATTATTTGGTACTAAGTAATAACTTACACGTTACTGAAAAGCGACCCAATTATTAGAATTAAACTCTCTTCGTAGATTTCTTTTTACAAACCTAAATTTTCACTTGTCAGGAGTATATAACTATGATAGATTGGTACTGTCCATCATGTACCGACTACTGATCAAAATTATGGACAGCAAAAAGAAATTGCAGTTAGCATTAAAGTTTTAATAATCATTTCATCATATTATACAAGCTATACAAATTATACCCATTGATAGATACTACTACTACTAGGTACCTACTATGTAGATATAATAAAATATATATATTGTTACAATATTTCAAAAATTTGCAAGTAGGTAATACCTACCTACGTCTTTAATTAATTTGAGATAGCATCTAAAGTATTTAAGTTATACTTGAAATTAATTAAAATTATTTCAAGTTGAATCTGGGTCAACAAATAAATTGAAAACACATTAATTCTTTAATCCTATTAGGTATCTACAGACTCTACAGTTGCCCAAAATCATCATGTGCAAAATCATCAAAATAATCATAATATCTACATATTTATTTATTCCAATGTTGTATGTAGTATGTAGGTATTGTTGTATGTACGTATAAGATGTAATAAGTTTATTTAGTGCTTTTTATAGCTATTTTAATTGTTATATTTTTGTTGTATTCGTCGTCTCTCCCCCAGGGGAGGTTTACCATACTTTCCATAACACCGTAGAGTGGTACCTAATTAGTGGCCCAATCTGAGTTTTTATTTGGCCTAGCCTTTGCCATTAGACAAGTGTTTAACCAAAATATCAAAGTGGTTATATTTAATCAAATTATTATGTTTAATAACAGTGGTTATTTTACGACGACAACCGGAATGTAGCTTTAGATACGAGTACATTACGAGTACATGCGGACATAGAATTTCCACCAGGCTATGTATGAATATATTATCTATGTAAATATGTTTTCCCAAACACTGATCTTTGAACGTTATTTGGTTTGACCGACATTCAACAAGCAACAGCAGTCTAACGTGTAGAAAAATATGAAAAGTTGCGGCAATAAACTTTTAATTAAATTGCATACGATTTATGGTTCACCATCCTAGTAACGATAAATGAATTATTTTATGAAATTATTTAATATTTTTGATACACATTCACATTTCATATGATTACACCGAGTTGAAGTACAGACGTGACTCTGACAGAATGCGACGCCGTGCCCGTGCCAGGTCTACCAATTACTATAGCGTATGCCCG
>DWPC01000263.1:0-11186 GCA_018251435.1 Oarisma aurantiaca
AAATAGCACACCATCTATAATAATATGTGCCATCGTAATTCGTTTTACTTTCTGAATCCTGTAACAAGTGTTTCGGAAAAAATACAGTTTGCAATTTCGAGCTCTATGAATTTACAGTATTTATATACATTATTTTTGCTACAGGTGTGAAACGGAAATGAAAGTAATTGTTAATAATAGAAAACATTTATTTAATAATGTTTATACTTAGACGATTTAAAAATATACACATCTTAAAAAGATCAGTTCATCTTTCCAGACAAATACATTCAGATAGATTTAATTTAATTATTGATTCTCAACTATGTTGGTGGATTAACAGTTTCCTTTTATCATAAATAGATATTTATTTATTTTAAAATTTCATAAACAATTTTAGTCAAACAATATTTTGTACATAAAAGTTTGTATAACTTGTGTTAATATGAAACAATGGTCAAATATATTATTATAATGTTTTTATATCGTGACGTTTTACGATGACGTCAGTTTTCTCCAGTCATACACTTTCTCCATCATGTCTTTTCACAGCCTATAACCTAATGACTAGAAAATGACTAAAATTTAACACCACGAAAGAAGAAACCTTTGATTATTTAGCTGTGTCAAGTATTAATATATTGGGATAGGTACACAATATTTAACAGGCATATAAGGGATTTATTCTTAGTTTGGTTCTTAATGACCATTTAAAACATTTAATTATACAATTAATTGGTTGTATAACGTCAAGATTAACAATTATAAATTATCTACTGTATAATACTTGCTCTAATTATGTGGACTGCAAGCTTCAGCGATAAGTACTTAATTATAAAACATACCTGTGTACCACTGTTTATCATTTAATTATATCATCAATATATTTACATTTACAAACTAAAACTTACTTTAATAATACTGTGTAAAAGTAGAAAATCTTAGGCCGCTCATAATGTACCTATACATATATAACTCTTTTATTCGTCAATCACACTTTAATGTTGTTCTGACATTTATAAACTACTTTTTTAAATTTTGACACACATTCACAAATTCATTTATGTTTCTATAACATCGTAAATATTACAAATATACAAACGATAATTAATTTCAACGGAATTAATATAAATTTAAATTTTGTTTGGAAATAGATATAAGTGGGTACATAACTACATACATACTAGAATACCTATAAGACAGATAATTATACCAACATATTTATTATATAGTAACATAAATGTAAATAACAGTAATAAATATTAAATACGAGATGTTCTATGTTCAAATCAAAATAAAATGAAGAAAGAAATAAAGGACTAAAACGGTTGGCACTTATTTTTATACAATACCTACTCATACATATATTATAACTACGACATAGCAGGTAATGGCCTACAGAAGTAATATATTCAGCCGTTATTGTCAAGACTCTCACTGAAAACAATCATTAGATATACTACTTATTATTATTTATATTCTATCTATATCACATACCCACCTACCCACCTACTCTACGCGACCTGCAAACGAATAAACAGAGGTAGGTACTTTGCACTAAATAAGTATGTTTAAGTAAACTATTTGTTTTAGTCGTCCCGTTTTTCCAGCGGACAAAATTATTTGCGTACAAACAAACTTGAAAAGTTTACAGATTACAAGTCTGTAGGTAGACAGTCTGTGTGGTAGGTAAGTAGGTATTATTCCTACAATGTGCTCGTCATGGGATAAAGCGGTTTGGCGATTAAAGCTAAAGTCGCACCGACGCTTATTCCACTAAGTACTCTGTATGGTACTGACTAGAGTTCATTTTGGTTCTCGCCTTTGTCAAACCGCTTAATACCAATTTCAAAGAACTATCAGCTAATCGTGTGTTTCAATTTGACTAGACAAGGCATGTTTTACCCAAATACTTAATTAAGAATGTCGTCTAATGTAGAAATAGTATTCAATCGATAAAGCAGGGTAAACAGACTTTATAAATTGATCAACGATGCCTGTGTTTCAATCCTCATAATTATTTCTATAGAAAGTTGGGTCTCTACCGCCTTGTCTAGTGAATTCAAAACACACACAGCATTTATAGTAAGTACAACGGAACTTGATGATGCATTTGGCACATCGCATCCATCGCACGGACAGTGAGTACTGTAGGCAGGCTACTGCACATAAAATACGCAAGGATCAACATTATGGCTATCGTACACGCTTGTGGATATAATACATAAAATGGATAGATAGCGGCAGCAGTAGTACTGTAAAGTCGTATACTTTAATAACATCTAGATATTTACACAAACGAACTAAATAATGACATCATGATTGTGGGCTACACTTGCTACCTAATGGGAAGCCTAAGTCATCACCATGATAGCAGAAGCCTGACTCTTCTCTTGAAAATTCACCTATAACTTAACGTCATAAAGTTCATAATCACTTGTGTTCACATCCAGGGTGAACACCACCTGACGATATAACAAAGTCGCCGCTAATGATCATAGCAAATGTAAAGCCTCGCTCCTCTCGAAAACTCAGCAATGAAGACACGACCGCAACCGAAGTGCATAAGGTTCATAATCAATGCTTTCACATCCACACGGCGAGCGCGGCGGGCTCGGGCAGGCAGGCGAGGAGGGCGAGGCATCAGCGCGCGCGCGGTCAGGGCGCGGCGGCCGCGAGCGGCGCGCGCGCCGGCGCCGGCACCCGCGGGCACGCCACCATCGACCCGCTGCGGCTCGTCTGGCTCGTGTTTGTTGCACCACCTGACCGGTTAACAGGGAACAAATTAATTGCCAATCAAGATAAGAAAGTGAATGAAAGAACTGGTTCGGAAGTCCCAATACCAACAATTTATTATAGTCCCTTTGAGGGTCTCTGATCCTTTCATCTACTCTGAGGTTGAGGTTAGCATTCTGCCTCCCTATACGGCAATCGGAGTGGCGCAAGTTAGGGGAGGTCTATGTTCAGCAGTGGACGTCAAAAGGCTGATGGATGGATGGATGGATACGGCAAAACAGCTCCACGCAATAGTGAGTAGGTACCCACCCGATGTTTTTGGATGTCGTAGTTAGGTAAACATACCTATGAGTGATCCAAGCATCTTGGTGACGGAGAACTTCCTGGTCCGCTGCGGCGTGCGCACCTCGGCCAGCAGCCGGTCCACGCAGCGGTACAGGTCGCCGGAGTTGTCGGCCACGCTCGCCTCGCTGAAGGACGCGCCGTGCGCCGCGCTCACCGACTGGCCCTCCTTGGTTGGCACCTGGAGGGCAGAACACGATTGGATTGAATCAACATGATCTTTGAAACATACCTATTTATGTAATACACTAACCTAATCCTAGGTCGAAAACGTTGACTGTAAATTAAGTAAAAAAAAAAATGTTTAAAGAAGCGTCCTTTGAAATAAACAAAGACATTGTCTCGGTGAACGCAGTGTGTGAATTAGAAAGACGATTCAGAAAATTCAGGTAATTTGTTTAAGACGATGTTAACAATAAAGAAACGATGATCTAAAATAAGAGAAAACCAGAATCGTCTTGCTAAGTATACAAATCTGAATGAAATATTCAAAACGGATGTGCGTTGAGCGTCTACACTATATTTAGCAGATATTATATGCGAGTCGATATACGAACGACACGAAAATTCCATTTCGCTTTTAATTATAAATACCAAACTGATTTGGGTTTATTACTAATGGACGCGGAAGATCAACTCGTGTAAGGAAGTGCATTGAATGAAGAACAAAATAGGGTAAATATTTACATTATACTGAAAGGGATCGTTCAGTGTAGATGTAAGGGTAAAGACTGAGACATTGTGCTCTGAAAGGTAGCTCTCGAGCTCAAAAGAGTCATTCGACGGCCCCAGTGCCAGTTTCAATGGCACCGAGACACTATAGTTTGAGAGTTTCTGCTTAGAGCATTGTCTTGTGAAAATGCAACTGTTACGTATGTACACCTATGTACACGGGAATGAGTCCACTGGTACTCTTTGAAATCCTAGGACAATGATGCTCGGTGAGT
This sequence comes from Oarisma aurantiaca, assembly GCA_018251435.1. Classification (NCBI taxonomy): domain Eukaryota; kingdom Metazoa; phylum Arthropoda; class Insecta; order Lepidoptera; family Hesperiidae; genus Oarisma; species Oarisma aurantiaca. The sequence continues at coordinate 4,005 of DWPC01000263.1, forward strand.
GCATGAAATGTAGGGTATCATAGAATAACATGTCAAAAACCGGAAGAAAAGAAAGAAATAATAATCAAGACAAGTAGGGCACAAACATTAAAAAAACCTTGTTGATGTTACTAACATCGCCATTAATGTTTTAACATTGTGATTAATTACTTTATTTCAATTAAATTAAACTGCATTGTGTTTCGATTAATTGTTTTAGGATTTGTTGCAATATTTTTTTCTTGTGCATACACTCAAAGAGAAGAGTTACATTTTTTAAAACTTTTAACCAAAACATTCTTATGTCTTTGTGATTCTACAACAGGCAATGTAACGATACAAGACTTAATGTTTTTGATCAACAAATTACCTTTTAGTTTAGTACTATTTTAAGATTATCTGTCGGTAATCCCTTACATCATCGTCTAATTGTTATAAAATACTCTTCCCACGCTGTACACCAAAAGCAACTTCTATTAATACGCGATGAAGGAACGACAATTCCCAAACATTTCAACCATTGTTTGTTATTGTACACGTTTAGTTCTTGTCTCTGTAATGAGGTACATACTTTACGTAGGTTGGGAATGAGAGATCAAATGAAACCTCTTAACAGAATATAAGCAGGGCTGTAATGTATCATTTCAGAATTGGATAAATAAAAGAGAATAAAAAAAGTTTAATGGAGGCAATTTTTACTGCATTCATAAAAAGAAAATTTATAAAATCAATAAATGAATGATTCAAAACTACGGCGAATTGTTGTGTCTGAAGTTTTTCTGATGTTAAAATTTAGCTACAAAGTTAAAAAAGTCTTTTGAAATATCCGCCACGCTGCTAAAATCGCGAAGTGCGTCAAGGCCAAACACATGCTACGCAAAATTCAAATGACGTCACAGTTATTATAGCTTGTTACTTCAGCGTTTTAAATTCACGAAAAAAAACGCTATCTTAATCAAAGACTTCAACGCTGAAACGTTTCAAACTTCAAAGTATTGTGTTCAGCCGACACTCTCATTCTGTCTCGGTTAATTTTAGCTGTAGAACGTCGGCGTTGATTTTTATGACAAGTGTGACTCACGTGTCAGGGCGGAGCTTACGAAACCAGAAGCGCTGAATGTGACTGACCTGTCTGAGGTGGTCCAGGTCGGTTTTGTTGCCGAGGAGGGCGAGGGGCATGGACGGCTGGGAGCTGGCGGGGCCGTGAGCTGGACTGCTGGGGGACGGCGTCCTCTTCAGAGCGCTGAGGACTTCCGTTGCGTAGTCGAAGCTGTTCCGATCGGTCACTGAGTACACTAATAGGCAAGCGTCGGCCCATTGGATCTGAAACAATTAGCGTTTTATTAGGTGTTATGAGTTGGTATGTTGTGACTTGTGATAATATTCGGTACCTATATGGTTCTAATTCATTAATTATACTCTAAAAATATGCAGCAAAAGGGCCCCCAATGAAGAATTTTGATTGTGTGAAGCGTTTATTGTAAGCTTGGATCAGTTATTATCACTGTCGTCATTTTAAGTTAATAAGTACCTAAATACCCAATTAATGTTTAATAAAGATATAGATAATGAGATTTTATTAAAGAAAACCGTGACATTTTCAGGGATATCGATAGGGCGTAATCATGACGCTAAGGAATTTAAATTGACAATAATATACCGGCGGGAAACGGTAGCGGATATTGAGATACAATTTAAAGGTGATTTTAAGGGGACAAAACAGGATTAATAATAATAGAGCATCGGACGTAAAGAAAAGCGTGCGTATGATTAATTAGCGAGTGGGAGCCAACATTCCAGCTTAAAATAAGCTGTTAGAACAGTTCACGGACACTCCTACGCCGCGAAATGACAACACCTGATTGGCATTATTTATTATTTGAAAGACGAACGTTTGTTATGTCTACACAAAAACAATAGGTAGAATTAGTTACGGAAGATGTCTGATACTCGTATTCGTAGTTGTGTGCATAATTGATGCGGCTCGAATTGAATAAATAGGTTTAAGTCGTAAATATTTTTTACAGATCCATAAATAAATTTACTTTAATATACACTATGCGCGATCATACACACAAGACAAATCGTTTGTCTGAAATCCGGCGTCGCGTCGGCGACTCGGGAACAAAGATTTATTTGTCATATAAAAGTCAACTCAGGTCGAGAGTCAAACTCGGGGCCTTGGACTGTGGGCAAGGTCGCTAATCGGGATACTGGGTCGAGAAAATCCGATGAAAAGTCTGAATCACGCAATACAATTCGCCTTTATAATTCGGAGGCAAAGTTTAGTACAACTTACATAAATATATTAATTAACTTGTATAAATAAAATTAAATCAGTTTAAATGTTACTTTTAAAGAGTCTAATTTTATTCACGCATAGAAACTGAGGTATCGAATACCTATCGTACCCAATTTTCTATTAAAATATTGCGATGTTCTTAACAAAGCATCGATGGTTATCGACTGCCGACCTTTCTCAAGTATCGCGTAACCGAAGAGTACCTATTTTTAGACGCCAGTATGTACTACCACTCAATATTGCTGTGCTGTGGACTGTGGGCGCTGCGGCTGTGGTAATGACGGAATACTTCTGCGGTTTGAAGCGTACTCAAGCGTTTAAAAGAATTATATGGTGTACTTTGATTTATTTCACAGAATGAATGTTTCTAAATAAAAAATAAGTCCTGCTTACAATTTCCTGAAATGATTTGTAACGCAGTCAAATATTACTTTGATTTAGTAAAACATTAAAACACATTGCTAGAATATTTTGTAACTGGGTGTCTATAGCGTCTATTAAACACTGAAAACTGCACTGCATCCTACCTATTCATTTAATTTACTAGCCCCAACTATTAATGGAAATCCATTAAGAGTGTATATTTAGAGTAGTCCAATAAACATAATTTCCGCCTTATAATTCTTTCGATTGGACCATTTTAAGATCGTGAGTTCAAGTGATAACTGCGAACCGAATTATTTATTATTATTGCACAAACAACAATTGAGGTGAGAGGATATACGTTCTGTAAACACTGACTCATAGGAGGTCACTGGGTCATTTAGCCACTGTGCGGCGACTCCCATGATATTTACAGCGATTGACCCACATGTCAAAACATTAAACGGAACTGAACCCGTTCGTCTTAATGTGTTAGCGGAAGGGTCACTCGGCTTAACTAGTATGATATACAGCAGACAACCTGCAAATATTCGTAACAAATAAATCACTGTTGCTATCTGTTCTGTACCGTTTAATCCGGTCAGTTGAATGACCTGAGGCTTTTCTTATAAAGCTCCGATCTATGTCGCTAAACTGAACACAGTCAATGTTGAAAATTTACAAATGAAATCAGCTAAACTCAAAGGTAAAGAAAGATAAAACGAGTTCTTTTAAAAAAAATAACTTTGACGCAACAAGTCTTATACGGCTGTCGTTACGATACGTTATATTGATAGGTCGATAATGTGTTTTACGAGGCCATTTTATCCTGAGTGCTTCGCAAAATATAACTTAAAAGGGTATCGATACTAAACTAATAGCGAACCATACAAAATTTCATGAATTTTTTAATCGATTTATTTAATATTTTATTTTAATGATATACCTACTTGTATGTACTTACATGATATCCTAATTGCTAGTGATGTTAGAAATGTTACAATGTGTTGACTCGATTGTTTGTGAACATCCTATCACAATGTTTGCACTAATGCGAGGATGAAGGCGTTTATAAAATGGAAAATACTTCAAAGGTTACATTGTAAATGTCAAATCTGTTTATACACATTTAATTTGTTAGGTATAAACTTATAAAATGTAAGCTTTGTTATTCAACAACGAACAAATTGACCTTTCATCCTACAGTAAAATATAAAAAAACAATTTAACTTCAAAATGATTTATAGAAAACACGTAAATATAACGTGCGAATATTTGAAGCAACTTATTGCGCATAAAACTGACGGAAAACTACATAAAATATAATAACATAACATATCCCGTGTTAGATGTGTACGATGGTACGGTCATGAAAGTTTGTAGTAAAAAATCAAGGCGCAAGAAATTTGAAGCAACCGTTGTTGTTGATATACGTTTCGTACGTAGCGACGTAGGCGATTACGCACCCATAATATCACGACCTCGTGGAGTTAGCGTGTTATCCTAAAGAAAACTCGGTCATTGTTAATCTTCCAGTGATTTAGTGTTATTGTTTAGAGCACTCTTTCCCAAAGAGGTGTTCAAACAGATGTCGTGCTCTAATTAAATGAGCCTTGAAACTGATTCTTATTCTTAATTAAACGTAAAATCAAACGTTTATTGCTTCCTCTTTAGATTTTAGTATTTGTTTTATTAGACAGAATTTTTAGTATGTTATAATTAATATTATACGGAACACAGTTGTATAATTTCCTAGTCTTCCCTAGAAAAACTTTGGTTAACGTAATTTGTAATGTATTCATCTGTAAACTTTGGGAGTTGCTGATTCAGCCAAGTGTAAGGTCGCTGGAGAGTATTTAACGTGCCTCACAGTCTGTGAAGGTGAAGACCGCGGTGATCAGAGCGAGGCCTGAAGCTGCATTAACCTATATTCCGCTTGTGAATACTATGACATTGTCTCTCGCCAACTTCAACATAAATCGGGCAAGAAGATAGATCACTTTAAAATTACGAGTACATTACGTGTTCTCTAAGTACATAGAGAGAGGTCCCGATGGGATATTAATTAATCGGTCTCTGAATTAATACCAGGTTTTGGGAAGAATTTCCAATTGAAATAATCCCCGACCAGGAAGGAGCACTATGTACGCCAAGTCGGTATAATGTGACAATGGATTATAGAAAACAATATTGAGTAGAAAGAACACGAAATTTAACAAACACAAGCAGTAGTTATATGTATTTTGTTTTTCTACTCAACTCAATAAACTGAGTTAAGGTAAAATGTTTTTGATAAATAAAATAAAATTAGGATAAAATATTTTTAATTAACTCTTACCTGTTCTGCGGGGAATTTGTCAGGATTGGAACCGGATACATCTATAACCTCTAGCTCTATTGGTGTTCCATTGATTGGCACTGTTTGCCTGTACAGAAGATCTGTAACAAATACATTTATTGACTTGAATAAAAGATAGTGACAAGCTGAATTAAATAAAGTTCGATTTGGCTCCAAATAGTATACAAAAATTAACTTTAAATCAAATATAAAAATATACACATATACATACACGAGTATATAATTATATACTTTATATTTGCGAAACTTAAACTGCGATTAATGCTAAGGCATTAAGATAGAGATAAGTCTCTATCAGTACTTAAGCTCGGAATACGCTGAAAGGGAAAGCTTCAATACAAGTTCTCTGGTGCGAAATGTAATGGTTTTCAAGATTTACTTTAGACATAACAATGAATTCAGTCATTACATAACAATGAAGACTCGCGTCTTTAAATTTACGGTTTTTACAACATCACGTTAATTTAAAATCCTGAAAGTATTTATGCTTTGTATAGTACATTGTGTAATTTTTATAGACTTTTACCTGTATTTGAATGGTATTCTCCGATGTATCGCCTCGTTAAGTAACGGACGATGAGAGCTGAAAGAAATAAATATGTTTTAATAATAAAACGAAACTCAATCTCAAAAAACTTTAAATAGGTATGTACATCAAAGGTTTTACGAAGCTAGATATAATCGTATCGTCTGAGCGTGAAATGATTTTCCTGACCGACTTTGTGAGTTTTACTACGAGTAGGTAACATAACAGTTGGAGAGATTGGATGGTTGTTGTCAGAGAAAACAGTGAAAGCATTCACTTTTATTACATCACTGGTGAGTGGGTTACTGGGTAACCCAGCTCTATGTTATATCATCGGTGAAGTTTGGAGTGATGTCATGCGGCGTTCTTGAAAGGCAATTAGAAAAATCTGAGCTTGTTTTTATAATTACAACTTTCACAGGAATTTCATAAGACGTTTGTCTGTAACAGTTTTTTTTAACAGTTTTAACGAATCAAAACAGTATGTTCAAAAATTCACGATGTCCAAGAATTGTTATTAATGACGCGGAATAAACATCGCGCAAATAAACATGTAAAAGTTGAGGAAAACATTCAGGTAATTAGTTTAGAAGTTCGCAAAATACTTCCGTCATTGTTCGTGGCTGAAATGCTGAGGTTGAACTTCCTCAATTTTCAAAAACCTACGAGTTTGTTTGCGTTTAATTAAGAAACTAGGCCATTTATTCGTAAAGCGCGTACGAATGTAGGAGTAAGTATGCGAAGTTTTGATAGTTTCGTGTTTCTCGTACTGGTAAAAATGCGGTGAGTGCTGGAGAAAATATTTTTCATAGATCATTAAAAGTTTGAATTATGACAGAGCACTCAGGCATTCAGGTCACAGATGATATCAACAAACAGTCGAATTACAGAGGTTCACGAGAATGTATTTTCCATGTTTTTTTTTTTATACGCGGCTATTAAATAATTCAATTTTAAGTACAAGGTCGAGGTATCATTTTGTTAAGAGTTATATAAATGATTGCATGCGACACTTTTGATGAGATGAACTGCGATTGATGAACTTCAATTTTTCTGTTTCAAATGCTTCTCGTCGCTCATAAATTAAAGTAGGAAACATAATTTTCTGCACATTTATCTAATCGCAGAAGTTTATCTACAGGCATAATTTGACTGTTATTTATGAATAAAGAGATAATATGAACGTGTGAAGCGTATATGGAATGCTCACCGGATTTGCCAACTCTGGAGCTGCCAATGACGGCAATGCGCACGCGCGGCGGGCTGGCACGCTCGTCTCTCATGATGACAAACTTGCCGCACGTCTGTAACAAAAACAATTATACATTCAATAATTTTACCATTGTCTTTACCATTGAGATTTTTACGAAAATATTAAAAAAAATCAGACGAATAAAAAGCCTTGGAGATTGACCGATTGATATTTGGAGTCCCGAAAAACAAGGATCGTGTTCACGGCTAGTCACGTACCTACTGCCTACATACATTTCACTAATATTATAAACGTTGCGGAGGCTACTTTTTAATTCTTATCTTGAATCAGTTCCAAGTATACATTGTGGTTCAGAGCGGCTGGCGATGTTGTTCCATTCATTAGTCGCAATTCACTTCGGATGACGTCCGCCAGTCCCATGTGATGATCGAGACTGTACG
>DWPC01000264.1:0-11177 GCA_018251435.1 Oarisma aurantiaca
ACAGCGGATCAAATATTTAATATTATGAGTGATAATTCAGCGTCTACCAGAACAGTAACAACTAATGATGTTGAGACAACGACCCAAATCGAAGACACCACTGCAACTTTAAAAAGCGCCGTAGTTACTTCTGCATCTGAAGTAAACAAAACAGAAATTGGAAATGATAACAAAAATATGAGCATAACATCCTTGAGGGAAAGTGTTATAACTACTGAAATTAGGGATACTAATGAAACAGACAAAAAATCAATAGTCACGTCAGATCCAATAGAAAACATAATAGACATTGAAAGCACGACTTTTAGTGTAACACCGACAATTATTATCGCACCAAGCATTGAAACTGAAGACAGTAAAGAAACTACAGTAATTCCTGACACAACCTCAACACCTAATAGAAATACAACAGAAATTGATTATGAAAGCACGACAACAACATCGAGCGTTAAAGTTATAGAAAGGCCCACAGTACAAAACAAAAAAGAACCTGTAATTAAGGAAATTTCGATTCAAATGGAAAAAAGATTTGGTATTGGCAATGATAATATTGTATTGAATGTACCAAATAATACAGAAATTATTAATGATAATGCATCTTCAGATTTAAGGACAACAACTGTTGCTGACGTAACAACGGAGATTGAAGATAGTACTGCAATTATAAAAGATGCTGTTACTATATCACCAATAAAAGAAAATCCGACAGAAGTTGTAAACATTACCACAAATGAAATTATAACATTAACAAAAGAATCTGAAATTAAACACAATAAAGAAAGTCTGAATAACGTCACGTCAGATCCGATAGAAATCGATAATGAAGAAAAAATGGATAACGCAACTTTCAAAAAATCAAGTAATAAAACTACGGCAAAAGCTGATATGACAGGCACTGTAAATACACAAGAAGAAAATGTATTAAAAATGAATGACGATATTGAGACTACGACATCAAATTCCGGCGTTCAAAAAACACCCAATGTAGTAATAAAACATGAAATTCTAAATACAACGGGTATGCCACAGGCAATTAACATTACAATTAATGAAATTAAAAACAATTTAAAAAGTATTTTACACGCCGTGGTAAAATCACCAAAAGAACATGTAACAGAAATTGAGGATGGTAGCACAACTTCACCAACTATTGCAACTGTGACGACCGTTGAAATTTCAGACAGTAAAAAATTAAGAACAGATGAAAATGTAACGGAAATAAATAACTATAATGCGACAACGGCAACAGATATAAGCGATCCGAAACAAGTTGAAGTAAATAAAGTTCGCGAAACTGCTTTAAATAGTATAATTAAATCAATAGTAGTAGAAAGAAAGATCAGAATAGATAAGAACGAGGATAATAAGGATGAAAGAAATAATAATACAGTAAACTGATAATTTCAGTGAAAAGCTTTGTCCATAAGAAACCCTGGAACTACTACCGAAGGCAACTCCTATGAAGTGACATAACTGGAGATTAATACAACTACAACAGCATTGTAGAACAAAATGTTAACTATTAATAATGTAATATTTAATATAAATAAAATATTTATAACAATATGTTACATTTCAATTGTATTCTTTATTTAAAATAGTTACTGGTACTTATGTATGTATGTATTCATCCATACCCAAAGACACTTTAATTGACCGCTCTTATTTAACTTTATATCTAACCTAACATGAAAGGAAAGAGTTTGTTGAATGAATAAAATAAATTTAAAAATCGTCTAAACGTATTTAAACCGTGAGTGGATAATACTGTGGCCACTGTAACCAGTGACGTAAATAAAACAATAAATTAAAAATGAACACATTTTATTATTAAATCTTAATTTAATAACAAATTTAAGATGTATGGCACATTGATCAAAAAGTGTTTATACTACATATTAAAAACTTCAATAAAAATTCAGTTGAATTCCTTGTAATAAAATTGTGTGATAGACATTTTAACTTCTTAAAATACACCGTTTAATTTTTATATATGTATCTCTATTTTTATTATTTTATATTCCTAAAACATTATATAATATCTACTACTACAAATAATAACTATCTTTTGTGGATTGTCATCATACTTATTTTCGTGCATTGGCCTTAGAAATACTTGGGACAATTTACCTCTCTGAGTGATACTATTGTTATTGCCAGTTAACTCATTAGTAACTGTTAAATACTGCAATCTGAGACCATAATTGCACAAATCCACAGCACAATTTTCAAGTAAATAAACTTTATCATGAATATCTTCGTACAAGTACAAGGTTTCCTTCCTCATGTGTGTCTTATGTAGGTAATATTATGCTGGACTGGTCACATACTGTGATCAAAAACATAAAAAAATAAAATACATGTATCTTTATACCTTAAAATATAGGACTATATTGGTAAAAATATTCCATTTGCACTTAATATTTAAACTTTAGACTTTAGTTTAAAAGTTTTTTTTTGCTTAATTAATTGTATTTAATATATTATAAATGTTTTCTAAAATTTGCAATTATATTTTAATATTCCAATTTCAATAGGCCCATAGTTTTATAAACAGACTAATGTATATGATGAAACATATAGGTACCTACATTAGTCTACAATATTGTACTCGACTTGACTAAATCGATAAATTGTCCCACGAATGATCTAATACAAACATTTCATATATGGCTCAAAGACATCGCAACAAATCGCAAAAGAGCACTTTAGCAAACCATTCATTCATTACTTCACTCCTCTTGTATGTTTCGTTGAATGAAACGCCCTACAATTCTATAACGTGCACATACAATTACATTTATATCTTTAAAAGCGTTAGCAAAAAATAATTTGCTTACAATATTAATAATGGCAGTTAGGTCTTAGAATATGTAAATAGCTGCTCGATGTTACTTGAAAATGATTCTAAAAACTGACAAATTAATGCCATACTCAAAGCCTTGACTATACCAATTTTATTTTGTATGTTTATGTTCATGAAATTTAAAGATATACACCATAAATATCATACAAACACTCATTTCATACAACCGCTATTATAAAAAACTGTTTACTTGTGTCTGGAAACTAATACATCATTTTATAACAATCAAAAAGTTTTCAGACAGTTCCACTGTTCTTAATGTTAAATAGAGACAGCATATTAAAACATCCGTTAGACAGTGAGGGAGCAAGTATGTGATAAATAAGTTTTAAACATAAATAATTAAATTCTGCAATTTATAAAACCACCTCCTACCAGATTATAAGCTGTAATCACTTTCGATTTGAAGTACATTATAAATAGAGAACTATTATTAATCAAGATAATATCGTATAAAATTATATAAGGCTATGTATAAAAATACTTGTTTCATCTGTTATAATTAATAGTTTTTCATTGCATTGAATTCATTCTCATTATCGATTACTTAAAGAAACCAAAACATATCTAATAGGTGGTAAATAAGATTTATATATATTATATAACATATTACTATATTTTGTGTATAGTTTATATAAATAACATTATGATAAGACTGAGTATTATACGAGGTCTCATTTAGGAACATAGGTCAATAGTCTCACTGCATGATTTCTACCTTACTTGGACAGAACAGTACATGAGGTATTATTTATTCAAAATACATAAGTAACTAAATAAATTATAAAAAATAAATATCTTGTGATGTTAAGCAGAACGAATAAAGTTATTATTTTTATAAAAATATAATTTTGTTCTGCAGTATATAAATTATTTTCCATTTATTTAACTTTTAGTGATTTCCACGCCATCTTTCAAAATATAAATACGAGTTAAAACGTTTTTCATACCTATTCGCTTTTCATCGATTTAAAAAGCCGTGTAATAATTATTTATGTCACATATAAAAAAATTGTTCACTTCTTTCAATATAAAAATTAATAAATATAAGTATAAAAGTAAATACCTATAAAATACGATATTAGGAACATTAGGAAGTAAATAAAAACTATTTTGCTGTAAAATATTTAAGATTTGTATAAAATCTTGTATATCCGTAAAATAAAATGTATAATTCGTTCGCATTTCTTAAGAGAGTTTCAATAAATAAGACAAGAAAATAAAGACTACTATAAAAATATGAGGGCAAGAATACACTACTTCAAAACAACTTATTTAATAAAAATATATATTGTGTTAAACTTGTACGCGACGTCTAATGTATAATAACGGGTATAATTTTATTATGTTGGACGTTATATTATATACATATAGTATATACATATAATATAACAATTATAATTCCATTTAAATCCCAAAAGAACATAATGATAGACTATTAGACTCCACCTAAAATGGATTTAGTGATTCAAACATTCGATTCGATCGAACAACAAACTTCGATTGAATGTTCGATTGTTATCAAAATGATTCTTCGTGTAAGACGAAATGGAAGATCATAGCAAAAAAATATACTTCTAGTACCCACATTCGCGATTCTTTTATAACTGGAATAGACGATATTCTAAATTTAAATTATTTAATATCTATGACTAAATTACTAATCTGTGATCCGTAGTTCCGCTAGTTCCTTCTCCTCATCCACCTCGTCTTCATCATCGGACCCGTGGACCGATGCTGCGGGGGTTGTTACTCCTATAAAAGAAATTATATATTATTATATCCACCATTTTTACGTATAATTTGAATTTTTTTGTGATTATTGTCCCTTAAAGTATTGTCACGTAATATAAATTTCATGAATGCGTACACATTAGCTAGAAATAATAATGTCGCATATGTTTTTTAAACCACTTATCCAACACTTAAATGTGTAATAATTTTCTTATTTAATAAAACACTTAAGTTCAACAAACTCTACTTCTACATCAATATACATTTTAAAAACCACAGAGCAATGATAGAAACAAATAATTTAACGAGTTGTAGCGGCATAGACAATCGTCATTTTTTTATTTTTACTTAAGTATATTATTGCTCTATGGTAAGCGCAAACAAACATAAAAGTTCAGTTACTGTGATTTTAAAATATTGATAAAACACACAACAACTCGAAAACCAATTCAGTGCGAGTGAAAAAAACAACTACAGATTTTTTTTTTAGTAATTGCTACTTGGCCGCCACTTAAGACAACTACTTTTGAACTGACTCCAAAAAGGAGGCGATTGTATGTTTCGGTGTAAGTATATATTTTTTATGTCATGATTTGTCATTTTTAAAGAATTAAACTTGTTATCATCAAATCTTGCTCAAGAAACATAACATTGCCTATAGTGCTGGAAAATTCAAATTCTTATACCGTGCAAGCCTCTACATTCCGTTTTGAAGCACCAAACTACACCTAATAAATCTTCATCCAGATTCCTCCCTACCGAACTAACCAAGCCAATTACCATAACCCTCTATGACGTACACAAGCCCCAGCAAAAATGACCTAATTGTCCCCTGTCTCCTCCACACAGTCGTTGAGTTTCGCGATCAGTTCGTCTATCTGTTCGGAGACCGCGTCATTCAGCGGCTCCAGGAAGTCACTGGGGGTCCTGTAGTTCTCCTGCTCCGACTCATTGAACTCCAGCGTCCTCTCGAAGCTCACTTCCAAGTCCCCACCTTCATCGTCGTCAGTGATTTCGAGTATCTCTAGACTCTTCTGCACGTTCAGTGCCTTCTTCTTCTGAATGTCCGTCGTCTGAACTTCCTCGTCTTTCGTCTCTTTCTGTCGCTCGATCTCCTTGTGGTAGGATGACGTCAGCCAGTTCGTCTCGTGGCGGCTGCGGCGCACTGCCGTTGGAGGCGAGAGGATCTCTTTAAAGTTCCAAAAGCTTTTGCTACAAATTCTACTAGTTTTATTTATAATACTTACCTTTGAATCGAGAATACATACAAATATAATGCATACTTACATTAAAGTATTAACATATTTTTTACGACGCGATTATTCAACGCGATTTGGCATATATATCTTTAGCCATTCTTAATAAAGCTAAATTTTATCCTAAGGGGCCTTAAACTTTTGTACAACCTCATACGACGAGACTATCAATGTGAAATGATCCTTTCTCGGTGCAAATTAAGGTTCAATTTTGACCGCAGAACTGGATATACACAGATAAATATAATCCAGTATGCCACTGGACACTCACTGGAATGCGTGGGGCTGGGCGGCTCGGAGATGGGGCGGGGGTAGTTGAACCGTTTGCCCAGCTCAATGTCCATGTGGTCCACGTAGTCTGGGTACACGATCTTGAGCGCCTGCGCACGCGCCTGGCGGTAGTACTGGGGACAAACACGGCACATACTTAACATAGTAATAGGATAACGATTACAAATTGAATTCATACATATATTATGGATAAATGAAACTTTTTCGACATCTATATGTGCATATTATGATTATATTTCAAAGTGTTATCACTTCAATATTTGAGCATGACGTAGGAGAACTGAGGTTGTTATAATCTTCTATTATTCCTAGAAAAGTTTTGTTTTACTTCGCTGAAAAGAAAGTCGTATATAAATCTTGATTAATCTTCTGATGTTAAACTTGAAATAAGAAAAAAACACTGAGGAGTATTTACACGCAATTTTTTTTTATTAGTTATTTCACTGTGAATATTTTGTGTTAGTAAGTAGTAATGTTAACTTACAATTCCAAGGTTCCGCCAGTCCATGAGGTCGGAGAGCCGCTCCGTGCGGTTCCGCTGGATGATGCGCTGACGGCGTGTCAGTCTATGGACAATAACACAACACACTACAATCTATGGCACGACAAACATCCTCTCTTAACACTAACTCATAACACACTACAGTCTGTGTCTGTGTACATTAACACTAACTCTTAAACCAAGAACATGAAAAATGTTTATGAATTGGGCTAAATTTAAGCTTCAAAAGTTTTTCCACCGTGTCTTAGCTTATAAGCCTCGCTATTTAAACGTTGAACGGATAATTACAGATTACGTAAAAGTCTTTGGGAATAATAGTATGTAATCATTACCTATAGTTTCTGTACGACAGATGTAACATGTAATCTATAAGTTACAATGCATTTCACAAAATTTAATTATGACAAAATCGAAGGATATTAACAAACAGAAGCCTCACTTGGTAAAGTCAAACGTATCAAAATTTCTTTCACCATGTCTTAGCTTCTCGCTATTTAAACGTTGGAGAGATTATCACAAATTACGTAAAAGTCTGTCAGAATTATAGTGTGTTATCATTTCCAATAGTTTCTGTACGACAGATGTAACATGTAATCTATAAGAAACAATGCAATAAAAAAATATCGTAGGATAATTAACAAACAGAAGCCTCACTTGGTAAAGTCAAACATGTACTGAGCCAGCTGTTGCACAGAGCCCTCTAGCGAGATGTACCGGCGGTCCACCACGTAGATCCCGTATGACATCGGGTCCGCTATGTGCTCTTGCATGAAGCAACCGAAACCTGCAAATAATACGATTAGTTGCCGCAGTCAAAGTATTCGTATCATTGAAATGTCGAAATGTATGGACGTTTTAGTACCACTTACGTACGGTAGGGGCGCTGACCGAATCATCACAAATTAACATCCTTAATTAGAGTACATTCATTTATCTGCCGAGAAAACTTTTGCATCGGCCGGGATTCAAACACCCGCGGTTTGGCAGTCAGGGTTTCTTACCACCAAATCGCGAGGTCGTCAATAAGATTATAATAATAAGAATTTTATTAATTTAGGTAAAATAACCCATCAATTACATTTTAGACTGTCGAATTCTAAAATGACATTTTAAATATCAAATCTTACTTCCTATAATTCATGCGGTGAACGGACAGCCAGGCGGAAAGTGCCACTCGATAGCGTGTTAGCCAGACTACATCATGCTTTTTTCAGACCTATCTATAGTTTAGATAGATAGGTCTGAAAAAATATTCTGTTTATTCCAAAACGTAGCTGTGCATGTTCTAACGACAGCGTAGAAGCTCACCGGACAGGTTGGTGGTGATGCTCGGTATCCCCATGACGGTGCACTCGGCGGGCGTGTACCCCCAGGGCTCGTAGTAGGAGGGGAACACGCCCAGGTGGCAGCCGCGCACGAACTCCTCGTAGTCCAGCCCGAACAGCGGGTTCGTCGACGTCAGGAACTCCGGGTGGAAGATCACCTGGGGAATTTATAATAACAATGAAATGATTTAAATGAAATTTCGAACTTCTTTGTTACAAACACTTTTCGAACGTCATTTACGCCATCGCTTCAACAAGTCCCTACCGTGAGTGGTTCCGGTTTGATTACATTGCAAAACTTTGTTTTTCATAACAACTATATAATTTTTAATTCATAATCCAACCATTATATACAATCGATATACTCTGTGAAAATTCAGAGTACATAGACCGCCTTATTATTTAATTTTCTTACCCAGTTGATATCAATATCAATAAAATAATGTGAATACTTAATACTTTGTACTTAATAAGCTATACTTGCTTTGCTAAGCTATATTTAACATGTTTAAATAACGTTGAACTAACAGTCTTACCTTAACATTATCGTGAACGGTATTGAAGAGCTGACATCGCCGGATGGAGTTCAGCACGGGATCACTCCAGTCATCTACCTGCAACATAAATATAAATACACTAAACAATATTCGAGTGACAAGACGGCATGGACGTGCTTGGATGAAATAGTCGGTTTTAGCGCTTTTTTAATCTACAAGTGGATCCCGCGAACTCCGTTTCGCGCAAAAGGATAGACGTAGAGAGGCTCCGTGACTACAAATATCAGTAATTGTAATGCGTTTCATGTAAGTCTGCAGTTATAGCAGCATCGTTCCCTTCCCATCGGATTTTCGGGATGAAAAGTATCCTATGTCTTTCCTCGGGTCTCTAATTTTCTCTGTACAAAATTTCATTCAAATCGGTTCAGTGGTTTAGGCGTGAAAGACGGACAGACAGACAGACAGAGTTACTTTCGCATTTATAATATTAGTTAGGATAAGGATTAAACAATATTCAAGTGACAATTCAGTATGGACATGCTTGGATGAAACAGTCGGTTTTAGCGCTTTTTAAGCTATTTTTTATCAATCACAGCCTTACAACATTGTGTGTAGTGACAGGCGGCAACCCGTCTCGCTGCAGCGCGTAGATGCAGCGCTTGAGGCGCACCATGTCGTCCTTGTGCAGCAGATCCGACGCCTCGGGTAGGTGACCTCTGGCAAACCAATGACAATAAACATTAACATACTTTACGTAATTATGTACGATTACACTACATCAATCATCATCCAACAATCCATATGTGACTATATCATGGCTAAATATTCTGACTTAAAAAAAATAGCGTACTTTATAATAGTTTCTTAACTCAATAAATACTCTTTAGATGGCGCCTAAATCTTTAGCTTTCGATAAGAAAAGCCTTAATCATTCAAAAACATAGCTCCAAACCAAACATTCTCACCTTAAACACACGGTCATACATCCGCAAGCTACTATCTCATGATGGTCAAAGCAATTTCAACTTTCTCACCTCAAGCATATGTCATACATCCGCTTGCCGATCTGCTGCTGGCTGTCATTGATGGTGTAGCAATTTCAACTTTCTCACCTCAAGCATATGTCATACATCTGCAAGCTACTATCTCATGATGGTCAAAGCAATTTCAACCTTCTCACCTCAAGCATATGTCATACATCCGCTTGCAGATCTACTGCTGCATGTCATTGATGGTGTAGCAATTTCAACCTTCTCACCTCAAGCATATGTCATACATCCGCTTGCCGATCTGCTGCTGGATGTCATTGATGGTGTCCCTGAGCGACTTGGTGACGGCGTGGCCGCGCAGGCTCTCCACGTTGAAGTTGTTGGTCTTCGCCGGGAAGATCAGGAACGCCACCACCGTCATCTCGGAGCCTGACGACTGGACATATTGGGTTTGGTCAGGTATTTTATTGAAGAAAAAAGAAAAATAATTTATTCATGACTTGGTCAGCACAGGGAAATAAACACAAATAATATAAACAAAATAGAAAAAAAAGTAAAAAAAAAATGAGACAAAAACATTACATGCAATAAAAGAAACTTAATACTAAACAGTATCTCACAATCTGTATAAAATTGTAAAAAAAAAGATCTGTGCTGGCGCATATGCCGTGAAAAGGATCGGATTCAGTATGACACTGACTTTCAGGTCGTCAACCCTGTCCTACAGATAAGCAATATTGGTTGATTGGTTAATTGATCGTGTTGATTATCTTAAATTTAACGCCTCACTCTTTATTACTATAGTCTGTGGTGATGTGTGTGTAGTACTACAACAGTAGTGACTGGTTATATAGAATGTTTAAATTTGTTCTTATTACACTACTCATTTTATGTCTTCTGTAATGTCGATTGTTACATACATATGTCAGCCAAATTATTTTATTTTATATCAAAGTAAAACAGGATTTTCGTTGACATCAGTTGTTTAATTTATCAGATTGGTTGGTCAGTAAGTTCACAGGTTTATGGGATCTATGGGGTTGTCTATGGATAATGATATGATTAATAGCTAACTATTATCTTTGCAGTTTTACCAAATTGATGCTTATTTTAATATTTTACCTTCAAGTAATGGTTGAGTCTGGCCAAAGCTTCTATGAATATATCCGCTCCCTTGTTGCCGAACTCATATCGACCCGCGATGAAGAAGTACAACGTTTTGTCCAGGTCAAAGTTAAAGTGGCTGAAACATTGTTTTAAAACATCAAGGATACAATTATTATTATCATAAATAGGTACTTGTGCACTTGTTAAAACCAAATATTACGTTACTTAATACGCTTTCAACAATGGTGAGCAAAACAAGTTACCTTATACTGTTTTAAAAGAAAAAAAAAACTTTTACGATAACACCAATGTATTAACGTTCTATTTTGCTTCGTGGACATTTAATTGCTACTAGTATATCCGATTATTACAAAACATATCACACATAAAACATATACACAACAAACAAAAGTGCACCTAAACCCATACACATAAAGTTCAAAATCGCTCACCCATAAAAGTGTCCCCTAGCAAACTCGTTGATCTTCTCCTTGGCGAGCGCGTGCAGGTTCTGGAACTCGTGCAGCGCCGAGAACTTCTTCACGTTGAGCCCGTTCGGCGTTATGATGTCGGGCTTGCGCTTCAGCAGGTGCTCCGCTTCGTAGCCTGT
>DWPC01000265.1:0-11166 GCA_018251435.1 Oarisma aurantiaca
ATAATATTTACAAGAAAACCCTTACCTCTGCGGCACTCCAGTCACCAAACCGAATATGTTTCTTTTCATCAACCAGAATTGTTTTTATTTTCATTAAGGCATCCTGGAACATCAATATTTTTATTATTATTAATACTGTAAATTACTAAAACATTAAGCACAATTGCTGTCTGCCCAATTACTGTATTTAACCAACTTCAACTCCACACCTACAGTAATGGACCATTTATGGCTCGAAGTCGATCGCAAGTCATCGTTAACAATTTAAACTTAAAACGAGAAGTGACCATCATCACTCCACATCATCATCATCATCACCAAAGTCATCACCGCCGCCGTACACGAGAGCAATAAAGCAGAACGCTCACGTATTCCGGCTTGAGTTTCTTCTCCCCGCCGCGGTTGACGCTGCGGTCCAGCTTGTCGATGCTCTGCAGCAGCTGCTCCTCGTCCTTGAGCCGCAGCTCCTCGCCGATGGTCTCCAGGTCGCGCACCGGGTTCACCTCGCCCTCCACGTGGATCACGTCGTCGTCGTCGAACGCCCCTGCAAACGTACATAATAATATATCGTCACGGTCATAGTCAGTGCCATGCCTTTGCCGCTGCCTCTTGTGACGTTACGAATGCGAACTTTATGTCGTGCTAAGTACAGTTCATTTACCCTTGTTACGTGCATGATAGATGCAAAATACACCAGCATTAAGCAAGTATCTGTTTGATGTGAATTACACTTTATGTCCTATTTCTTGATGATCAATATTATAGTCCACTGTTATGTTGTGTACGTTAATTATAAAATACAATTATGAATTTTGAAGCATGGACAAAATAAGTTTCTATGCAATCTGACATATATGTACATACTAACATTACTAACAAACTAATATCGAGCGGAGGATCTTGGATTCGTTTGCAAGCGGGCCGAAAATGTTAATGAGTTAGAATTTCTATTCTTGTTCCGGGTGTGTGTCCATATTTCGGTGCTATCCATGACATCCAAAACCCAAAGGGATATTTTAACACTTACTGCAAAGATTGAAGATAGCATCGCAAGCTTTTATATGTGACAAGAAAGCATTTCCGAGCCCTTGTCCCTCCGCCGCACCGCGCACCAGCCCAGCTATGTCAACCACGTTCAAAAATGCCGGCACCTTGCTACAAGTAATAAAAGAACATCATTATTTAATATGTATATTAAACGTTCAAAACTTTTTTTAATCATATTAAAATACTTAATGTAAATAAACATTGAGCTTCACGTACCTCGCAGGCTTGTGAAACTGACACAGATAGTCAAATCGCTCATCGGGAACCGGTACCCTACTTGCTGAAATAAATTCGCCTGTTAGACATCAGCCGTCTGGTAACTTTTTTAAAAATAGTAAAAATAATATAAAATATGACGATTTTGATAATTTACCTGTCTAACACTTCGTAAAATGGTAATTATGCCTATGTTACATATACCTATATAATATTTTCTAAGAACATAAACAATATCGTTTAAAATAAGATATTTATTTAAAATAGAAATAAAATAACATAACAACAACGATTAACATTAAATAAGAACTGAAGAAATTGACAAATATAATTAAAAATATTTAAAGGAAGTAACTATCAATCTTGTTATATATCGAGCTACTAGACACAGTGTGTGACATTGATTCGATACTTGGAGGCTTCGACACCGTTCCCGTGTCAGCCTTCCGGGGATCACATTGCTTTGGATACTTGGCGAATGGGTTGTCCATAGATCGTAATCGGAATCTTATATCATGTATGAGCTTGCAACGAGCTTCATATTTTCTGTACGCTTTATCGAACATACCGTGAACTGGCTCCACAATTGCAGGATTATGTAGTTTCAGATACAAAGCTACATACAATAACCCGGAAACGCGAATATTTAGACCGGGATACTTCGGTCTAGTAGCATTGACGGCACAACACGCTCGCGTCAAAATATTTCCTAGAGTTTGTTCTAGATACCCCAAGTTTGGTAATTGCTTCAATGACATCGTAGGAAAGATCGCAGTCTCTTTGAAAACAGTTACATCGTAATACATATTCGGTTTCGCCAGAAACTTTTGCAAACACCTTAAACTGCAAAATAAGTACTGATTGCCGTGATAGCTGGCGGCGAAATTCGGATTGCCTCTGTATACTTTCTGGGACGGTAGATTATCGGCGTAGGAAACAATGCAAACTCCGTCCTCATAAACAAGTGCTGAGCTGATAGTTTTTACAGGAGCAGCCATTTCTGGTAAATTTACATTTCCTTTCAAATACATTTCTGGGTACTTCAACCCTAGATCCAAGTGATCGGGACAAAACCAATACAAAACATTTTTAAACTGAACAACACCACGCTTATCGACAGGAAAAGCATTGTGCCTTAATATATTTTTGCGAAGACATATCGGGCATAAATTCTTAAAGGGCGACATTCGTTGTTCAAAGATTTCATTAGAGAATCCCATAACGAAAGCCGGAACTATATTTGTCTTAACTTTACTGAGATACGAGTTTACTTTGAGAATTATATCTTCAATTAAATTTATGGCGTCGTGATGAGACTTCCACTTGGACGTGTTTCCGCCAATTGTATATAGGTTTTGGATGTCGTCATTTATCCAAGTTTTTATGCCACTGCAACTTTCTTGCCATTTATTGTATCGGTACTCAATAAACGGTTGGGAATATGGTGGCTTATATTTTAGTAAAGGATAATATATTTCATTTTGTGAGTTTTTCCTGACTGTATCCTCATTGCTATTAATTTCAATAATGATAAGTGGATATAAACCTAATTTCACAAGTTGAGTAGCTTCATCTGGTGTATCAGGAAAGCCATCCAAAACAAAACCATTCGTAACGACGCGATGATCAATTGTGACAGTATGAACAGCGGACATAATCAGTTCAGTATCAATACATTCACCTAATTGAAGTGTTGTATTCATTTTAACAGCGGCCTCTGACCAATGCATTTTTTCTAAAACATGTCTTATCGCTTGCCCTTTTGACATGCACAGTAATCCATAGCGCTTGGCTAGTTTTGACGCCAGTCCACTTTTCCCCGATTTTGGCGGACCTATTATTCCAATTCTTAACGGATATTCCCTAAACGAGTTGATAGCGTCACTTTGTGTATATTTTAGTGGATTTTGTCTGAATTTCACTAAATTGCTATCTGAACACAAGAAATATATGTACGAACGATGAATAACAGGAAAAATTTTATTCATACGTTTACACATATTATAGGGATTAGATATAGCTTGTGTATTTTCAAAGATGTAGACTGGACACATGCGATTAAATTTACTTAAAAAGTAAAATCCCTCCATCAGTAAAGTTTCGGCTATATCGCAAGTTATAAGGAACGTTTGTTCGAACAACGATTCATTTCTATTTCTAAGAACCGTCAGTTTGGGCAATACACTGCGAAACACTTTAACAATTGATTTTGTCCCGTCTGCAGACACATTTTTTATTTTATTTTCACTTAAAATATCTTTCAAGGTTTGAATATTCTCATCATCTATTTCAAATATACTCTCTAATCTAGTATTTATTCTTTCTAAAACATCTTCAGCTTTTTCCCATTGTGATTCATCAACTGGTTCCGGGTTGTCTTGAATGAGTTCATTGTAATAATTAAACAGTTTGGCATCAACATTAGCAGAACCTAATGGGTGTGCGTCAATTATAGTACTGTGAACACTTGCAACATTCAGTTCAGGATTTACATCAGTTTCACTTATAGTCGGACATGCATTATCAATAATTTCATCTGTTATGAGTTTGATTACCACTTCTTTTGTGATTGAATCTAGCCACTCTTTTCGCAACTTTTCAAATTTAATCTTGACTTCATTTTTTGCTTCCATCAATTGCATTTTCCATTGTTTTAACATTTTGGAAGATAATCGTTCAAGCGTTTTTTCTGCGCTGCCTTGTAGGTCAATAATGGTATCAGGAATACAAAAACTCGCTGTCATATCTTCTACATCACTTGGTAATTTTGGAAAACCATCTAAGACAAAACCGCTTCTTGAATAAGGTTTCTGATACCATAATATTTTAAGAAGTTTTTGTACCAGAAAGGATAGAAGTGGAGTTCCCTTTTCAAAATAATTATAAACCAAGCGGCGGATTTCATTGTCATTAAAAATAATATCAGCAATTTTTTCATTTTCTTCATCTAGTTGAAATTCCACAACAGCTTCATCATCTATGGGTGTATCTTTAAAACTATTTTCATATTGACGACCGACCTTCTTGAAATGTTTCGGAATCAAGTAAGAATTTACAAATTCTTCGAAATCAACGTGCATTAAACCCAATTCCTTGGCTAATTGCTTAGAAAGAGTAGTTTTTCCACAACCAATACTGCCTATCACACAAATTCTCAAAGAAGGAAAGGATTTAAAAGGTTCATTCATACTTTGATATTTTGTGAAGTCTCTTTGAAATATATCGATACATTCTTCTTTAGAGAAATAGTAGGATTTATTATTGAATTGTGTGCAGAACTCTGGTTTAGCTTCCCATAATACGCCATAGTCATAGAAAGCAATAGGACAATATAGGTTGGTTTCTCCCAAATAATATGGATCATTGTAGGTCAGCATATCTTGAGGTTCGTTATCCTCTTCATCTTTTTCTTCTAATTCATTGTCTTCAAGTGGCATGCAGGACAAGTAATAACACTGTCTGAGTTTTAATAACACTTCGTCTAAAATTTCAACATCACTCTTATTCTCTATTTCCACTAAAACAACTGCTTTAGAATTTTCTTCAAGTTTCAATTTCACGGTATCCCATTCTTCCCGAAATTTATCCATTGCTTCAGTAAATGATGAGAGCATATCCGTACTCTCTCCGTAGTCTCCAAACATTAAATTAAAAACGTTGTTCAATAACTCATGAGTTAAACTCTGGATTTCTTCAATAGGGTTGTCCACGAAATTAATTTGTTGCTGCTTTAGTTTTACGAGAGGATCTGATGACAAAAGATACCTTTCCTTATAACATTTCGATGATTTGTCAATTGTCAAATACATTTTCATTAAATCAATATCCATTTCTTTGTTCTCAGTTATTACTATTGTATAGTCAGGCAATAGTTTCAATTCATCAAGGTATCCCCAATATTCGGGATCCGATGGAAGCCCATCTATTATAAACTTCCCGTACTGTTGTGAATCCCGCATAGATTCTCTGTCATTTTTCAACAAATTTTGAGTCAATTCATTCATTAGCTCCTCTGTAGTCGGTTCAATATCTTTTTGTAAATCATTAGCCACAATGTAATCGGAAATAGCTTCCATGACATCTTTGTCACCAAGAACAGGTAATGAGGGCTTCATAGTTTCAGTGATAAGCTCAGTGGGAGCGTAATTTAACAAATTGGTATCCATAAGTGTTTCTTTACATAGATCTAGATCATCCAATATAGGCAAGAATGATATTGTTTGTTTTAAAAACTCCATTTCATTTATCTCAGATTCAGGCATTGTTATTTGCTCATCAGTTTCTTCTTCCTCTTCATTTATATACTTTAAATATTTGTTGAATAATGAAACATACTTTTTTAAAGTACTTAGAACAGAGTTAAACCATGTACTTAAATTTGATTTTCTTTCTATTTCTGTATTTTGCCACTTCACAAATCTGGCATCCTCAATAGTGGCTATTATTTCGGATAAGATATTTTTAGCGTAGGTATTATACTTTTTGTCGCTTTCATCTCTTAAAAAAGCTTTGTAACAGATAATTGGGGTGTCAAATAACCATGATAAACACTTGGCTACCATTGTTTTTCCAGAAGATTTTGTACCTATAACAATAATTCTACATGTTGGTTCCAAATATTCGATTTTTAAATAAGGTCGTGGATTTTTACAAAATGAAATCATTGAGTCTAGCGATGAAAGCAAATATACATATTTAAACAATGATACGGCAAATTTTGGCTTTCCTTGAACTGACTGTCTCTTCTTTAGCTCTACGGGGCATCTGATATACCATGCAGATGCATATCGATTGAAATTTAAAACCCCACTTTTGATAGTGTTTAACTGTTTAACAATGTTCCAAAATTCTTCAAGATCATCAGGAGCCTCTTCAAGATATAGTGGTTTTGGTATAAGAACAGGTTTTACAGGGATTAAAAGTAACTTTCCCGTTATATAGTGAAGCATTTGGTGCACGGAAGTTCGTCCATCTACTTTCAAAATATATTTTGTATCAAAATCTTTTATTTTCTCTTCTACAAAAGAACTCATGTTTATTTTATAATTGCATATCTGGTTGAACGCGTTATTTGTGAAATTGATTGGCTGTTTGCAATTATATTTCGGAATAAATACATGAGTGTCATACGGTTTGCTGTAATCTATCATGGTATATTTATTGGGCCATCTCAATTCTAAATCATTATATGATGGAAAATAATTGAATGTGGTTGATATACTTTGGTAGTTAAAGTACTTTCTGCTTTTTTTTGTCACAGCATCCATATCTGGACTAGAAATATGTATAATAATACTAGGATTCAAATTGAATACTTCTTGGATTTGTTGTAAAAGAGCAGTTTTCTTTGAAGTAAGATAAATTTTGCAGTCGTTAATGATATCAGAGCAGAGATCTAGTAAATATTTTGGCATTTCTACTGGAGGCTCTTCTTCTTCTTCAGGTTCTGCTTCTAGTTGTTGTTCCTCTGCAACCTGTTCTTCTTCCCCTTTCTCATCTTCACTACTAGCAGATGAATGAGATGGTGATTTTTTCACTTTTGCTTTACCTTTTTTCCTTTTAAGATTATATATCAAATCATACAATAAATCATCTACAATCGAAATAGATTCTTCTGCATTCATGCAATTAAACAAATATTTATCTGTCTTGCTTGAAGGTACAAGAGGAAGTCCTGATATTACATATCCTCTATGTTGAATAACTGATGATTGAATCTTGACTTGCATAATTGCTAAAATGTGCTCAAATTTACAGATTTTATTGTGCCTCATATTAAAGTCTAAACACCTTCCGGTTGGGCTATTATTTTCAATTTCATCAAGTAAAACATTTCTAGTTGAGAGATGTATACAATTAAACTTTTTGGAAAGACTTTCTCCCAAAGTATAAGATCCGAGACCTGGTTTACCCAATATTAAGAAAGAGGTTGGTTTGGTATATAAATAAGCTTCTTGTACATCTACATCACTCCAAAGATTAATTAAATCTAAATCTGTTGGTAATGGTGCTGCAGTGTTTTTAACGCCAAGTATGGCTGCTGCTAAAGGTGGAGCAGAAGTCGAACTATTGTCGTATTTCTTTCGTTGTAGTAAATCTAAATTTCCGCTATATGTCACACACTTGCTAATTTTCGTATTTCGAATGCCATATTTATCATTAATATCAATATTTTTTTCATATCTTTCATAGGACAACATGGTCTCCATTTAATACTAATAGAACACTCATCTGTGTGACATGACATTTGACACTGACATTCATATTTATCTTTATTGCAATTTGCACTAGATGCAATAGATAGTAGTAGCCACTAGTAATGTGTACCAATATGATTAATTATATTTGTAATACCTACTTCAGGTATCCAAATATGTAATGTTAATATGCCCAGTTATTAATTCATTGTCACTATTGTAAGATGTATATGGATGGCATTAAAGTACCTAGCTACTTAAAGCAAAAGTTTATAAGCTACACAATTTTCATGGTTTGATACTAAATTGATAAAAGTTATTAAAATAGGATACTTATTTTCATTAGGATCAATGGTGCAAAATGGGAAGTTCTCGGCAGCTGCTTGGCTCTTGGTCAAAACATTGAAAAATGTAGATTTTCCAACATTAGGGACCCCAACGATGCCAACCTTTAGATTGGTGCCAACTCTCCCAATGAGTGGCTTTTTTTCTGGCTCTTCCACCTTTTTTGGCGCCATACTGAAATATTAACAAAATTATTTTTAAGTTAAGAAACACAATATGAGCTGTACATAATTTAATGTACCTACACTAAAGTAAAAATTAGAAATGAAAAGGTAATTTTCATTGCAACTAAGTACTCATATTATATTTAAAAAATCAATTTTAAATAATTAATAACACTTGTGTAATTTGTATGGTCCACAACAACTATTCTTAAATTGTATCACAATTCACTAATGATATTAATAAGGTACCATTTAATCAATTTAATAATAGTTGTCTAGAGTAAAACTTAAGAGTACCGTACCGTACAGTATGTTGATGGTAACTGGATAAATTTCAAAAACTAGTTCTACATCTAAAAAATATCATAATTCACTGGAAACTGGCAATCAGCTGGGATAAAATATTTACTTCAGGTCTTTAATATCTTTTTATTGTCAAACACGTGGAAATCTTAGCTATTAATACCACCACCGGCCACAACCACAAGCATAGGAGATAATAATTATGACAGTAAGTAAAAATATAACCTTTAGTATTTTACCGGGTTCTAAAAAGTTATTGGATTTACCTTGAAGGGTGTTAACTGATGCAACTAGATCTTAAATATATTTCAATTTGCTGTTTTTTAAACTTCTTATGTGTATCTAAAGATCAATCTTCAGTTCTTCACATTTCAAGATATTCAAGCACTGCACTCCACAAAAAAAAACATTTGACAATTTTTGTGTCATGTCTTGTGTCACGACATATCTGACGTGTCTGACGTCAAATCATGAAATTGTCAATGTCAAACAACAGTGTCCAAGAAACAAAATGTAGGTAACATTTTGTTCAGTGTCACATGACTTTTAGAAAAGTATTAATACAGGCAATACAGCCTTGGACGGTAATTTTTAGGCCTACAATATTATTGTTAATATTCTGCAAAATTGATATTGAATTGTCGGATTATATTAAATTACGAAATAAAACAAACAATTATGAAGTAGATTAATTTGTTAAATTGCATGGTAATATATAAAATTCTTGAATAGATTTGTTGCGTACAGTTACATTAAATACAGTAAGTTTCTTTATAAAAGTTTTATAATAAAAAGCAGGTATTCCAAAACCACTATAATTATTAGCTGAACTTGTTATGATAGATTAGACTTGACAATCAGTATTAATTTATCAATATTTATTATTTAAAATGCATCATTTTTAAAAGTTCAAACTTATTTATTACAATATGAATGGGAATACACTGCTCACAAAGAAAAAATCTAGTATGTAGTAATATCATTTCTTTTATTTGGTTTTATTTTAAATGAAAATAAAAGGTAATATGTTGGTAAATTTTATGTTGTTACTGCAGCCCAAGGTGGTGACATGGGTCCTGGATTCTGAAGATAAGACATCACCACTGCAGAAATTGACAACATGAAGGAACTCACAATCTGGAAAACAATTATATAATACAATTTACAAGAATTGTAATAATTAATTAATAAGATCAAATTACATAACTACATTATTTATTATTTCACCTGTTTTGTATCATCTGTAATTCGTGAGTTAGCAAAACTGATGCTTGAGCAAAATACAGAAGTCCAAGCACACCACTTCAAACGGAGCATGAGTCCACACATTGAGAAAACCATTCCTGAAACAGATTATGATAAGTAGTGTGTAGATAAGAGATGATTTTCATTTGTTAACAACTTTGTGAGCCATATGTGACAATTATGTTTTTTAATAATAATAATAATTTATTTATTTAGGTAAAATAACCCATTGATTACATTTACATTTTTACATTTACATTTTAGACACATTGAGAAATTTTGAAATGACATTAAAAAAAGAAAAGAAAATAAAATAAATTAATTATTGGTCAATACCAAGAATATTCATATAATCAGTTGTTAAATCTTCTGCAGGTGCAGATGTTGGTGGAGGAGGTTTATAGCGACGTTCACGGTCAACTCGTCTTGGGTCTGAGGGTAGCTGCATCTGAAAATTAAAAGATTCAAACGTCAGCACTATAATAGTAATAAAGTATTATCAGTAATGAACAGATTACCGTATTTTAAACACTAATCGAATTATAAATTAATGTAATAAAATACAATAAGTTGTTGGTGTAGGGGTCAATTTTTATTTTAGAGTTTATATCATAAAAAAATCATGAAATAACTTAATAAATTGTCTCCTTTCACCGGCTACAATTAAAATCACAGAAACTGCAGTTGTCTTTTGAAACAGCATAGTAAAAATAGGTCAAATAATACCTTTCGGGGTTCTGATCCTGGGCAACAAATAATTAAATCTTTCCAGAACTTCTTGCATAAACGTTTGGTGTATAATTATGGAATAGCTTCTGATTTATTCCAAAAACTACTTGCATGTAATATATTAAGAATTAAAATAATAAATTACATTCAATTTCTTGCTTTCTCAAATGATTTTTTGATTGTGACGGTTTTGACACTATTGACGTAAATGTATGTGACTAATGTGAGGCACAGATCAGGTATTAGTATTACTCATAGATATAGTTCTATATCTATGGTATTACTAATGTGAGGTTTGTAAGCTTCAATCAAAGTGAAGTGACGTGAGCGTGACGTGTACCATAGATAAAGTTGAGCGTAATAATTACATAACTAAAACTAATAATAAGGCACAACTTATTGAAATTTACTCGTTTGCTCTCTAGCTAGCTAATACTGTTCTTTGCAAAATCTGCAGTACTGCCAAATTATTTAAAAAACTACAGGTAGGTATCCTTTGTTCCGTGATTTAACTACGTAGGTACCTATATTATCCATGATTTTTTTTGCAATAATTGGTAATCACCCGATTGAAATTCAAATAAAACTTAATTTATAATAAAGGGAATGTGAATAGGAGTAAGCATTAACTGAAAAATTGCCATCCATCACGAAATCAAACAATCGCTTTATATTATTATTACCATCAGGTAGAATCTAGAATTAGGTAGAATCTGATAAAGATACCTAATGGTAGAAATATTGCTCGTTTACCTGTGTAATAATGTTATCATTATCATCATCGTCAACCGTCCTCCGTCATCCGTCATCCGTCATCCGTCATTGTCATCGTCACATCGTCATCGCCATCCGCCATCCGCCATCCGCCATCCGCCATCCGCCATCCGCCATCCGCCATCCGCCATCCGCCATCCGCCATC
>DWPC01000266.1:0-11160 GCA_018251435.1 Oarisma aurantiaca
GAAGTCCAAATAATCATAACGCAAAATGACGTTCGCGGGAATTACTCTAAAGTAGGGCGAAAAAATAACACTTATCAAAACGATTTAATATCGTAAAACTAATTGCCATTATTGCCAATAATAAAATGTCAACAGATTTAAAAAATGAGATCATCAGCTATTCAGATGTTGAAAATCTTGTTGTTTTGGATTTATTTTTAAGTGTACTTATCACACAATATGCAATATAACATTATTTTTTATTTCGCAATATCAAGATGTTATTATTATCCAAAAACACTTTTCTACATACGTATACCTACTTATATAAACATTATTTGACGTTCACTTGAAGTTACGAACTTACTTAGATATGAGGGACTTCACTGTCATTGATTTACAGTAAAATCTTTACGCAAAATTGATTTTTAATTGAAATTCAAAATCGATTTTGACTCTTTATCTCAATGACCGATGGAATAAGCGAATATGTCGCGTAATCTGCAAATTAAAGGTAATCAAGTCGCAAGTAATTAAAATTGTTTGCTGCAAGCATCGCAACGTAGCGACATGGCCGCTAATCGGAAACACTTAATGAGGAAACTATAATGAAAATGGCTTCCGAGTTAATTGAGCTGAAAATGAAAATCTGCGTTTTAATAACTCGGATAACTACCAAACGTGGAGGCATTACAAATGAACAAAATTTAAAAACGGAATTTGAAATAAAGAAACAATTATTTTCTGTCTTATTTTCGTATTATGACTGGCTGTTTTCTACAAGATTTGAAAAAAAAATGACTCCACTTGTTTAAAAAAGGAACAGCTTTATTTTTAAAAATCGAAGGGATCGGCACAGCAAGCTAAGACACGGTACCTACTCGGATAACATTACATTAGGGTTGTTGAAAAGCGTAACATAACGAAACAAGGCATTACCACGCGAATAAATAACTATAATCGACTTGTTTTCGATCGCGCCCGATAAATCGGGAACTCGATACTCGTCATCGTAAATCAGTCGAACAAAAGACGGGGAAGAAAATACAAATTAACCCTATAATCGCGGTTATTTTACGACACGCGGGTGTCCAATTGTTTTGGAATTCCAGCACTCTGTTCTTTGACTTATTTCAAACCTATAAATTGATATTATTTCATGTGCATTAAACAAGCGAAAATATTTCACTGTACCTATTAAAATTTCTGATTAAGATACTTTTAAAGTTAAAGGTTCGATGTGTTTTGACAAGTGTCGATTTATTTTCCCGGTAATCGTTGATACGGCTTGGGCAGGTACGTTTCTAAATAAACTTATGACTCAAAAGGATAACCTAAAGGCCGGTGTCCAAGGACGGAAATTTAAGAACAATATCTAAGTCGTCATGCCCTAAAAATACGGTTTAAAGTTGAATAAAGCCAGCCTTAAAAACTTAATTAAACATACAAAGATATTTGACGTCCGATAATATCATAACGGAAATATTTGAGTCCAAATTGTAATGCATTAATAAATGTTTTTTAAATTACTTCAACGCTCGTTCCATTCGACGCTAATTTAAAACTCAAAGTAAAGCGTGTTCTATTTTCCTTAATACGATGTTGCCACCGAACAAAACAGGCAGCAATTAGCTTTTTAAAAAGGGAACAATGGCTGAATTAATGCCGTTTACATGACCCACGCCACGGTCCTTTGGACTTAAATTAAACGAGTCATTTGGATTCTTACCGAGAGTCTAATTAAAAGTGTATTAAAGTTACAAAAGCGTACTGGAAATTCAAGAGTGGACGGCCATATTTAACGTTCCTATTTTGAATTATAAACGTGGGTGGCATGAGTTTTGAAACAGTAACGAATTTAATTTGAAATCAGAATGGAAGACGGAAAAATGGAATGGTGGGAAATTTAAAATGTATGTTTGAATGACTTAAAAAAAGGAAATGGTCTTCGAGGCTGGGAAATTCATCCGAGACTTTGAAGACACGTGTTTAATAGGAATGAATAAAAATAACCAAAGCGTCAACAAGAATAATGCATGTTTTGGCATGGATATTGTCTTTTTTGTTTCTTGATAAAGTTACCAGGACCATGCGAGAGCCATTTCGTCTACATAATAACAATAACTACTTTAAAGTTCATGTTGTGACAAGTTTTCTGACCTTAAAGTCTTGAAAGTAGTCACAAACCATTAGAAAAATCATATAACACGAAGACCACCGAAGCATTTGTTATGACACCTACAAAAACAAATTTCGGCGCACAATGGCCACAAGAACAGGCGTTCACGCGTGAAAGTGGGCACTAACGAGCCATCTAACCAGATCCTAATCAGAATTCCAAACGCACGTAGACAAATAGCCGTAGAGAACAATCGTCAACAGATTAAAAACAATTTTGTTGCGTCGCGAGTCCCGCGAGCAATTACCGAACGCGATTCGGCGTCAAGATACGATTCCTGCGCATCTCTTAATAATAGGCCCACAAACGACGTACAATAATCGCTTCCATCTCTATAAATATCACCCTATTCCCTCCAACGCGACGACGTTGCATCTCTCCGTCCCTCTCGCTCGTTGACGGCTCACAAACCATAGACCCAGCCTATCAGGTTTTGAAATCAAACTGTCTAATTATACCCACATCACTAGAGGAACGCTTCAAAGGAGGCATTTTTAATTAATTTAATCCCAAAACTATTATAATGCGGCCAATTTTGTTATCTAATAATTCGTGGCGCGCTAACAAGATCTGTTTCGACGCCATTTTGAATGAGTTCCGTTAATATAATGACACGGTTGCTTGTTTAAAGGGATATAAATGACCGTTCATGAATTAAGATAAATTAAGCGGAAAGAAATTTAAATAATTGCGTAATTTTTTATTAGTGCTCAACCGTTCATTCGTTGTACATAAAAGGTTACATTCGTAAATCCTTCTATTAGATGACTCTTGCATAAAGTTGCCACTACATAAAATTATTTTCACGACTATACCTTATAATCTGTTTGAAACATTCGAAGAAATAAATAACAGAAATTATGCTAAGACATAACTAAATTACGATAATATTTACACAATAAACAGTTGTCCAGCCACTGAAGACACTTAGTTTTTACGTTTCGTTTTCACTCTCACTTAGATCATCCATGTCCATGTCTATCAACTCCTCGTCTTCTTCGTAGGAGTTGTTGAACTGATTGCCGTCATCCGGCTTACTGCTAGAGGAGCCAGACTTGGTCCCAGTCTTGGCTTCTTCTTCCTGCTGCATCCTTTTATGCTTCGTTCTTCTGTTTTGAAACCACACCTTCACCTGTGAAAGAACATTTATGTTTAGCTTTATACTATTTTAAATGATGAGGCGTATTTAAGAACGCTTTAGGAGCATACATGTCACGCAGATAAAAATCATTGCTTGATTCATTTCGTAGATTAAAAAAGGAGATACTCTAATTTGCATTTTTATCACAAAATTAAATACTGTTAAACGAAAATGCTTTGTCAACTACAAAGTCTACAAAGTCAGACGGGCATTTCAAGCTACTGATTTTCATTTAATCGTAGATCTCAATCCAGACCATAAAATTGGCCGAGGCTACTTTCTCCAGATTTAATACGAGAAAATTTTCTTGGCACGGCATTAAAGCCTCTTGCCATCGCATTCCATACCCCTCACAGACACAATAAAGTAGCAAGCACATTCCACTTTGGGTTTTCCTACGGGGCCGAACGCATTGTGAATCGTGATTTTGAATAATCCGATAAGTTGCATAAAATTTAACGTCTCAATCTGGTTATCTCAATCGACGACAAATATGATTTGAATCATCATGCAATAAATAGGGTGCGACATAAAAATATAGGTACATTAAATTGCTCTAGTCTACGAATAATAATAAAATGTACTTCAATAAATCTTCTACGGTCGACAGGAGCAAATAATAAAGGGTTAACGGAACTACGCAATAAAAAGTATCAAAAAAACATCCCTAGTATCATATATCAGCTCGTAACTATTGAAAGAAAATCCACTGTCGAAATTTTTCTACGGGCAACACAAAGCGATTTTCCCGCGAAAAAAAGGATCCGCCATCTTGTGAAGCGATTTGTCACGTGTTTAATGGCTTGTGAAATCTATTCACGACGCTTCCAGCTAGTGTGCCCGCTTTTGAGAAATTATACTAATGCAAGCGTATCACGGATAATGTTTTGGCAATCCCCTAGCTTATATAACGCTTATTTGCGAAGTGTAAAACGGAACGTGAGCACAAACAAAATGATAAGTGTCTTGTGGATTTAATTTTATTTCCCGATGTTGTAACGTTCGAAAATCAAGGTGCACCAACGCTAATAAAATAAATGAAGGTACTTCTGGTTTGTAAACATTGATATCGATATTATCAATTATTTATTTATGAACATAATTTTCGAAATCAGGGCGCCAGCTGAATAATGAATACAGACGTGACCAGTTCCGCCGTTATTGCCGCGAATAATGTTTAGCCGCCATTTTTGTTTCTGCGTTCCATTTCACGCTATCAGAAACGAGTAAAATGTAATTTATAGTTGTATGAATGTAAAATGCCTGGTACTGAGCTCGAGCGGTCGTTTCACGCTCGATTTTGAGAACAATACCGGATTCTTGTATTGAACGCATTCGTTATTTAATGGAAAAAAGTAAATAAAATTGATTATGACTTTAAGTGGACCATAATTTTATTGTTACGTAAAATATTAATCGTAAAATTTTAACTTGTTCTGTTTCTCTTCATGCCTTATTTTAGTGTCAGAGATGTTTCTTAGTCCTTTCGAGGTTTTCGGTAGGCATTTGATGTAGATAGGTTCGCTTGTTTGGGTATTGACATTTTAAATGTGTGGGCGGTCCCCTAACAGTCGTCATGCTACATTAGCCAACATATCGACATCAAATATCAATCAGGCTCTTTCCGCCACCCTTTGAGGGGTAATGGCGCGTAGCTTGAGAGCGAGACGAATAGATGTTTGTTATTTCGATTTTCGTCACCCTATGAGAGATAGCTAATATAGAATAGTACCTAGAGACGGTTACGAAATTGGTTCTATCTAAACTTTTACATATAAAAAAGTGAATAAATAACATTTAAGAATTTCATATCGTTTAACGTGAACTTTAGAATCTCTAGATCAAAGTTTATACATGCTCTTAAGTTACAAAACAAAATCAAAATCACAAAAAATTATAGCGTAGGTAATTGCTAGACAGATAGTAGTTGATAACTTATTTAAAATACAGATAGTAAATTCATTAATTATGACGGATAAAAATAATTAAGTATGATACCTAGGTATTACTTACAGGTATAGGTAGGAAACACAATAATTTACACGAGTGTTTAATAAAAGCTGTCATACAATGTTTCAAGGCCTTCGACATTAATGTCGGAACTTGAAACCAGCCTGCATTCTCGACAGTGACACCAAGCTTATTCACACCATAAATATTGTGGGCAATAATAATAATATGATTATCGACTAACAATGTAACCATAGCAACCATAGTAATTACCATCTCATACGCGAAACGGCGTAAAAGATCACCACCATCAGACAATGACACAGACAGTTTAAAATATAATGCATAATGACCTTTTAGCAATATAACATAAAGATCATAATTAGTTTCTCGTTAAACAGTTCGCGTTAAAGATTTACAGCCACTAAACACAGGCAACGCTCGCAAATGACTCTCATCGTAAATACATTGGAAGTCAATGCAAGAATAGGAATAATTTGCGTGGAACGGAACGTATTTATTAGCAGAATTAACAAAAGAAAACGTTCCGTTTTAAGAATTTTCTTAACATGGTACCTATACGTAAACAACGCTAATTATAATCATTCTCAAGGTTTGACATGCAGTAAAGAATTGAGCAGTAAAGATTATAAAGAAACTCCAAAGTTAACTATGATATCTTTACAATTTTAAATTCTCTTTGAAATTAATAACAAGCTGATTAACTAGGTACTTTGTTTGAATATTTCGAGAGTTCGCAATGAATACTAATAATAAGTAATTTTACACTTAATTTTCTTCTTCGAGTAATTTTATTTTCATTTCAAAGTCGATTCGTTTTAAAAAATGTTTTTATTACCCTGAATCATATTTAAAGCAACTTTTCTTTTTGGGTTTCGAAACCCTTAAAATACAATGACATGTTAATACTTGCAACAAATTCTGTTTATTGCGAGACAAAGTAATTTGTCATCCATACAAGACCCCATGAGGTTACCCGATGGTGTTGCTAACTCGCTACACCCGTCGTGCTCCCTAAACGGTCCCGGGGGAGCGCCGGGACGCCCGGGACCGCCGTTATAATGGTTAACAAGTTAATGGCAACTTTGATGGCGTTTGGAGGGTTAACTACCGTTTGAGGGCGCCCTTATTATTGTATTATAACATTTAAATTGCTTGCGCTCATCAATAATAATAGCGGAATGGGTTGGTATTTCGATAGTGCTGCATTTAAACAATTTTTTGTAAGGACAAAAATTCTACGAACTGTCAATGTGTATAAAGATTTGTTTTTAATTGGCTTCAAAATGTGGTTCTTAATTGGATTTCTTTATGTATGTATTAATATATGTATGTACCTATGTATGTTACTCTATAAGATAGGTTTTTAGTAAAAACTACTAAAACTCTACTTAAAAAATAAAGAGAATAATATTCGAGAATATCCTAGGTATCATAGCACTGTGCCAAAACTAAGACTTTAAACCAAAATTTCTATAACAAACTTTTACGAGTCTATTAAAATGTACAATCATGCTCATAATTGCAACGAGAATCGACCATTAAACAATTATGCCATTGGGATGCAAATAGCCTTATAAATTTCGCAACAACAATAAAGTTTAATTCGGAAAGAAGATACATCTGGCGAGATCATTGCTATAACAAATTTAAAATGAGACGTGGTAGTAATGGAACATCGGCTACTGGAAGGGTCACGAAACACTGGCCCAATAACAATTGTAAGTCTCCACAAACAATCGTTTTGATAGAAGGGGACGGAATCCCATCATAACGACACCCGCTCTGAATAAATACCGGTTCATTCAGAACGCACCCCCAAATGCGATTAAGTACTTATGTACACGATTGTACTACTCCCCTAAGGATTACCGCGCGAATGAAACGCAAATATAACTGCGCTCGAGAGCGAGCGAGACAGAATTATATAGGGGAGATACGCAATTAAGGGGTAGCTCGTGAATTGGGCCGAAATTTAAACGGAAAGCTATTTATCTGTATATTACTTTATTGTCGATCCATTAGCGGGGGAAAGAGACGGCGGCTTGCGAGTGAGAGACAGAAATGAGGACAATTTGGATCGTTAGTTGCGAATTTTACCCGTTTATGTTCTGTTGGGGAGATAGGGGTGTAAGGGTACTTTGTTAGGGTACTGTGGCGCCGAAAATACATAGCCGATTGAATCGCACTCATTAACAACGTAACAGTTAAGTACTTACGTTACATTTTTCATTGCCATAATCAGTTTTTAAATACATTTATAGGTACATGTTTACCAAACCGTTCTATCTAACAATAAGAGTCAAATCTTTGAGATAAATTACCTACTTCGTACGTTTAAGATTTTCTAAAGACTAGGTAAGTAGGTAGGATATCTTATTTATCTGAACTTAGATACTATAATACCGGTTTAAAATATACTTACTATACGTACCTATCTATTGTTTTGTATGAAGAACTATCTACATTATAATTATAACGCTTCAAAATCTCAACTTTTGATGTTTTTTGTTTTATAAATAGGTTAGATTTTGGCAAAATACCAACAGTAATTTTTTTTTGGCGATTTTGTCGATGCGAAGTTCACCGGGTCAGCTAGTCAAACGATATACGTACCTACCTAATACAAAATTTACATCAAGCTACTAATTGCCGAGCTTTCGAAATTTCTATTCGTGTATTATAAGCTTTTGTGCTTTAATTGATCGGTAGTTAATTTTAATTGAAGTTGAAAGTGGTTTTCTGTAGTTTAGATAATAGAAAGGTCGATTACGTTAAGCAACGCAGCTTTGGGTGTACTTAATTTACCGTTAGATTTATGACTTGTATTGTTATTTAATCTTCTGTAATTAATACGCCTTTGAGTTACTTTAGTACGTACTTACTTTATTTTTCGGATGCTGATGTAAATTTAAACTATAGGTAGGTACTATTGAGCCAAAATAAATAGACTAGGATTTTTTTTACTTTTTTATTATCTTATCTATTTAAATCGATCTAAGTAAGTATATGTAAGTAACTATCACAATTGCTATCAATAAATCACAAACCGTTAAGCCGAAAAGGAGCGATTTCAGATCGGAACGGAACGAAACCGGACGCGAATCATAAAGTCCGATTGGGAGCTGCAGTGTCCGGTCATAGTCGTCACATCCGGCCATATCCGGCCATATCCGGCCATATCCGGGCCTCGTTGTGCGTACGGTCAATGTATTGTATTGAAATTTTGAAATCTATTACCAATTCCCCAAAGCCTATTGCAATTTTCCCAGCGAAGCTATGTAACAGTAAAAGTTTCATCAAAATCTGTTCATTAGTTCTTTTCTCGATGGTTTACCTACAACGTAATAGAATCCATAAATATACTAACTTATTCCCGACATCACTAATCTTACGAGCGGCTCAATATTTGATTAGGACCATAATCGTATTTATTTTTAATTCGCCGTCGTCACCGAACAATAAAACTACATTTAACGCCCAATTCTCAACGCTAACAAAGACAAGACATTGATCTCCACAGATTATGAGACGATGGGGTGCAGATGGGGTGCAGCGGGGTGCCACCGCGCCGCAGGGGGTGAGAGGATGTGCGAAAGAGATGAATAATGATACCTCTGACACTTTCTGATGTAGTACAGATTGATAGGTCTATTGTCGGTGCCTAGCTTAATGTTTGTTGAATAACTTTGATTTGATTGGATCTTATTTTGATAAGAAAATGTTTATCAACATCGTCTAAGGAATATTCGGAATATTAAGTAGCTATGCCTACTGTTGAAACATTTATTAAGTTCTTAAACCTATTGGATTATTATGAAAACTTGGGAACGATTGGAGGGATATTACGGACTGAATTTTTGTTATTAATACCTACTATCATGACCATTAAATTAATCTTTTCTTCTCATAATAATATAAAACATATAGGCATGTATAATTAGAATAAATATGAAAGATTATACCTAAGTTTGATACGTACTATTTTGTATGAAATATAGCTTACACCTTACAATCAGCATTTATTTAGGTACCATAAATATTACAATAACATTACATTTACCAAAGAAGACTATATCAAAACCAGGCAAAACATTACTGCGACGTTATATCATAAATAGAGTAGGTGCGTCAATATTGGCTAAGGCTCGTCTTGGGTTGTTCTGCGCATGCCCCAAGCCTCTCAAGTCTCCCCAATCGACTTACCTATGTGATGCTGTAATATAAAGTAGCTGTACTTAGGTAGGTAGGTACTCGAGAAGCTATGTAGAGTTGTAGACTGCCCCGAAAATTAGTCAGTAGAGGTTTTATGTGGAATCATAGGTTGAATTACTTTTCATTATAGTAGGTAATTAAACATACTTAGAATAAACATATTTATCTTTAGGTACCTACTAACATTATAAAGAGAAAAGATTTGTTTGTTTAATTGTATTGAATAGGCTCCGAAACTACTGAACCGATTTCAAAAATTCTTTCACTGTTGGAAAGCTACACTATCCGCGGGTGACGTAGGCTATATTATACCTATTACTAGCTGACCGGGCGAACTTCGTCCTGCTATGTGAAACTAGATATTTACTGAACGAATCTTGGAACTTTGAATATTCATGTTTCTTATGGCATTCTTTCATTTCTTATTCATACAACAAATCGGTCAAAATGTGACCAATAGCATACGTCATGAAAATGGAACCTAAATTCTCGTTCCTTTTGTATGGAAACTATCCGTCTGGTTTAGTCTGTGGGTACAGCTAATCTAATCGTCACATATCAAAGTATTCAATATCTTACATAAGATACCAATATTTATCAATAATTTAAATTATGAAGTTACTAAGTAGGTACCTACTAACTGTCAATCTACTAATTGGTGATTAAGTAGGTATCTATATAGAAACCGGTAGCAATTTGTACGCTATTACCGCAAAATGCGGGAATTAGCGCGAAATTAAACGCATCGCAAACAGACAGCCTCTCGGCATAAAAACAAGATGGCGGTCCGTCACGAATCGGACAAAACTGCATGATTATAACCAATTTCTCATGCTTTTAACTTTAAGTAGGTACGTAGGTGCGTCTTTAACATGTTTAATAGAATCATTTAATTCAATTTCCATGCGCTACCGAACGCTGAAGTGTAGGTAGATATACCTAAATTTTGCGTACTTTATGTCACATTTTCAATTATGATCATGATTAAAATTTAGCTATGGTTTTTATATTTCGACGTAATAGATAACTTCGAAAAAAGATGCTTTTAAGCGTCCCGATCAAGTGTGCAATACGTACCTTTTGCAATGCGACAAAACAAGAAACACGGTATTTTTGCGAGGTTTTTGATTGAGAAAAATGGAAGCAAAAAAATAACGAGGGAAAAACGTCGATGTAAAATTCGCCTATCAGTACGATTGTATTTTCTGTAGGTACGGTCAACATTTCTTAAACAATCCATACCTAATGTGTAGGTAAGTATATAGGTACCTACATATAAAACTAAGTGACTGATGGACAACGCACAGCCGAAACTACTGAACCTACTTAATTAATGTAAAAAGTTGATATTTGGTATCACATTCCGTGTGAAGTGTAGAGGAGCACTAAGAGCGGATATCTGGAAATTCCCCCCAAAGGGGGCAAAAGGGAGGGAAAAACTTTTATATGAAAATAATGTAAAAACATCACGGGAGCCTCTATGTGTTTGCGATACAAAGTCCGCGGGATCCACTAGTATTATACTAAATAGGTAATAAGTTATTACGTGGTAGCCTATTAGTGGTAGCGCAGCAAAGAAATTTACTTCAGAACACAACAAAACTGCAGAACAAGACTCGCACTTGACTAGTTTTTGTTTTTTTCACAAGTCGATCGAATGCGCGGCACAATTAAC
>DWPC01000267.1:0-11158 GCA_018251435.1 Oarisma aurantiaca
CAAATTTTATATGCGTATTCAGTAGGTCTGAGAATCGGCTACTATCTATTTTTCATCCTCCTAAACTTACGCGATACAAAGGTCAGTGGGTCAGCTAGTTATCTATACCGTCAATTTTAAATCCACCTTTTATGTTTGTAGAAATATTGCTTCCTCCAGTGTCTGCTTTAGTAATGCTTTCTGTATTTATCAATGTATGGATTTCAAAAAGGGAGATGACTGAAATGAAAATCGATTTCAACTATATAATTTATTCACATTCAATACAAAACATGTGTGATAGTATTTTAATATTTAGTCATAACAATCACAGTCAACCTCGCAAATAGTTTGGCTAAAACCATGACCAAAGAAGAAAAATATTAATAATCACCACACAGTAATAAATACTCTCAATTCTAAAAATAAAATTAATAAATAAGACTCAAATGATAAATACAAATTGTCAAAATTATTGCTGACACCACTCAGGACTGGTCTAGCCACTGACGCTATACTGTTAACAAATTATATTATTATCCACAAATAAATATCTTAACAATACATATAATTATAATACTTAGTGGAGACATGACTTTACGCAAGTAAATAAAACTATGTAATGTATAATGAAAAACAATCTATTGTTAAATTACACGACCTCCGTCCTGTCAGTGGTTCTATAACTTTCATCTATATAGGTATATTATGTATTATTTCTAAGAAAACCTTTAACTAAGCACCATTCTATTCGATAACTGTTGCAATTTGACTTAGCATTCAATACTATGCGATTATCATAAACCATTAAACTTAAAATTGACTTAGGATAGCATATAAAATTGTAAATTAATACAAGCTAAATTAAAATTAACATACTGAGTAAAACATATTTGTGCAAACACACTAAACTCGTGTCATTTCATTTTTTCAATAAAATGGACTATATCAAATCCAGTCGTCAACGTTATGTAAAGGCACATAAGATTCAATTCACAATAAACTCTTTAACAAAAGAAGTATTTTGCAAAATATCATATTATTCAAATTTATACCCATTGTAAATATTTTTAACAAGGATGTGACAGTGTTCATTTCTTACTACAAACTATGTAAAGTACCGCAGTAGATACAGAAATATTCACAATTTTGTCATGATTTTAAAGATCAGAATAAAAATGATGGTATCTTTCGTGTTCACACGCACCATCCTACGCCTACGTGAATTATTTGACACTATTAGGCCTAATTAATTTCAATGTTATATAGAAATGTCTATTTTCACTAAGATATTCTCGTAAGAGAGACTATGTAAAATTTGGACAAAATTAAACCTCTTACTGTATTCGACATAATAAACGTAGTATGCTTGAGATTCTATGGACCTAAAATTTAGAATACATTCTTACCTCGCCTTAAATAAATATTCGAGTGTTCTATCAAAAATGCTTCAGATAATCACAAGTTAATGTAGTGGATATAGACTTCAGTAGCGCCTCTCAGTCAGCTTTCTCAGAGCGTTCTGTACTGTCGCCTTCGCCTTTAGATGAGACAGTGGATCTGAAAACATTTTTTTTAAGTTACCCTTAGCCTTTTATTTTTTATAGAGGCATGTGTTTAAAAATCCTAAGATGATTCATTAATTTATTTACATTTTGTTTAAATAATTTACGTGACATTACATATGTGGTGAATTTAACATGTTTTATTTCAAAATGTGTCTATCTACGTGTCATGTAATTTCTACAGTATCGGTTCAAATTTTTTAGTTCAAAAATGTATGTATATTTATAAACAACTTAAAAAAAGCATTAGTGTTATAAAAATATTTTCAAAGCGTGAAGCGTGCAAAGTGTAAATCTGAACTTCGGGAGAGTTATTTATTATTTACGGTTACATTAAAAAATACACACCTCGGGAGTGATTCCTTTTCAGAGTCGGGTTTCCTGGTTACGCTGATGGATATCTTTCGTTGTCTTATTTTGTCCAATATGTTCTCTGGACTAGGTTCCTTTTCACCTTTCAAAATAATTGCCGAGTTGAGAGTTCTCTTGGGTCTGTAAGTGGCGTAGCTTCCAGGACTATATAGAGAATTTGTTCGGTTGTATTTCAGCGGTTCCCGCAGGTGACTCAAACTGTGATCCTCCGTTGCATCGGTACTGTCCAAAAGCGATTTCGTTCTTGAATATCTACTGCTCCCATAAGACAGAGGCTGGTCGTAATCCAAGTAACTTCTGCTACCCGAGTACTTCCTGAAGTCGTTTCGATCGAGTGATCGGTATGTGTCAATTTTGTCATTAAGCACGTCGTATCGTAAGTTGTTCCTAGGCAAATCGGATAATAGAGATCTGTGACGGTCCGTGGAAGGAGATAAGTCAGAGGCAACCGAGTATCCAGGGGATATATCATAAATGCCAGGAGACGTCGGGGACACATCAAACTTATTTTCGGTCGGTGGAGAATGTATTCTAGCGAGTGGGTCGTATTCTGTAGCACCAGGACCCACCAAGTTACTTTTCCGGCGTGCCTTCTTTTCATTGAATCTGGAATAAAAACTTTTTCGCCGTATTCTATCAACGATGTCTTCTTTTTCGGGCGTTGTGGATTCGTGGTTTCGTGTGGGGGAGTATACTGAGTTGTCAGTCGGAATAAAAGGACTTTTGTCTAAATATTTTATATCGGCACTGTTTTCTGATCTTAAGTCAGAATTAGAATAGGTCGATCTACTTCTGGATCGGCTGCGGCTGTGTAAATCAACAATATCGCTTTTAACATTACCATCGGAAACAGTA
Organism: Oarisma aurantiaca; assembly: GCA_018251435.1. Lineage (NCBI taxonomy): Eukaryota > Metazoa > Arthropoda > Insecta > Lepidoptera > Hesperiidae > Oarisma > Oarisma aurantiaca. The sequence goes on from DWPC01000267.1 coordinate 2,772, forward strand.
CCATTATTTTCAGAAATATGCTTATTTTCAGTCTCCTTGTCGACAGCAGTGTTCATGATTTGTGGTTCTATCACAGGATTTGTAGGAACTATTTTTTTTACTCTTGGCAATTTGGAGAAATCTAATTTTAAGGAATTCCTTGTATTCTTTGATTCAACATCTTTACTTGACTCTGCTTTTTCAATATAATCTAAGGAATTCATCGAAGGATTGTCTGTTGCTTGTTTACCGTATTTGTTTTTTCGGCCTAATCCATTTATAAGCAACGAGGTTGGTCTTCGTGGTTTATCTTGTTCGTCATCTATAAGCGATTTATTCACATAATTTTTTTCGTTTGCGGTGTCAGCCACTTCAACGCTCTGAGATTTCTCTAAAATTTTTGACACTTTTTCTTTGGAGTCAAACTTCTTGAAAAGGCCAAGTACTTTAGAGACAGTAGTTTTATTGTTCGATATATTTTGATTTTCTAAAGTTGCGACATCTGGTGTAGTTACAGCCCGCTTGATGTGATTGGATTCAATCTGGGGAGCAGTGGTTACTGGTACAGATTGTTCTCTCTGGTTTCTAGTCATTTTGGTAGTCTCTTTCCTGCATTCGTTCGATATGTTACTACGCGATGACTTTTCTGGAGAATTGGATTTCGACGATGCTAGTTTTTCTAATTTATGTCCTATAGATTGTAAAACGGATTTCTTTTTGGTTACGCTAGGATTGGTACCACCATCAGCAGTTTTGTCTTTGACTTTCTTCGTGACTTTTTTCTTTTCGGCAGGTGTTTTTGCTTCATTAGATTCTTGAATATTTCCTATGTCAGTCTTTGATTTTGATGATACTTTTTTGATTATTTTCTTTTTAATTGTGCCTTTCTTTTCACTTGAATCATTTTCAGCTGATTTTGTGACATCATCAATTTTTGTTCCATTACTTTTGCTTATTTTAGTTTTACTATCTTCGTCATTTATCTTACTAATATTATCTTTAAGTACATAATTTGCTTCTGCCGTTTCGGTATTAATCTTTTTATCTGTCACACTTACGCTATCACTTTCACCCGCATTTAATATCTGATATTTTTTCAAAGTAAGACTGGATGCGTTTTCACTAATTTTCTTATTGCCGTCGGTTTTTGAGTTATCTTTTTCGCCTGACTCGGAGACAGTCGATTTATTTCTTTTGGGTAATGTTATATTAAAGCTTACTTCAACTTCATTGTTACTTTCAGGGATAATATATTCTTCTTTCGTTAAAGGAGTTTTAACTTCTTTCTTTATACTTCGATTTACATATACCTTCTCTGGCGAAGGAGTACTTGCAGGATAACTCTTTGGTCTTATTAATTTTGACTCTCTAGGTACTTTCTTTTCATCGCTTTCATTATCTTTATTTAATATTTTGTCTGTGTTTTTACTATTTTCATCAAACGGTTCTACATTTTTTATGGGATAACTCTTTGGCCTAGTCATTTTCGATTCTCGGTTTAGTGGAGGTTCGTCTAACTGAGATCCTTTGTTAGTGTCATGAAGTTTTTCATACAATTTTGAATTCACTTTTGAGTCGGATACCGTAATAGGGCTGTCAAAATTGGTTTCCTTAATATTATCTAACATAGGAAAAAATGGCGTCGTCGACCTACTTCGATCCTTTCCTATCAAATTGCTTACAGGCGAGAGGCATTTACGAAGGCAAGAACTGTCATCTTTGAACAACGGTTGAACATCCTTCCCATCGGGGTTCCTCATACTGGCGTCTAAGGACTTATTCTTCTTCTCCCGGATCTCCTTCAATATCTTTTGCGTTTCCAATTCCTTTTCCTTTTTATGCTTGGCATAAACACTTTCATCCGGTGGAGTATCAAAGAAGTCCGAACGGAGGAATCTGGAAACGCGTCTCCTCGGCTGGTCGCCCGCTAATCGCATAGAGTGTCGACGGAAGCCCAGCGTCGCCGCGCCACCGGCCGGCGAGCCGTACGCCGCGATGTAGCTCGGCTCCGAGAGGATGCTGCCGCTGTCGGAAGAGTACGATTCGTCGAGCGAGAGCGCCCGATCCGGAGTCAGGTACTTGCTCAGCAGGGGTCGGTCCGGGGTGCTGCGGACGCTGCCATTGCGTGACGTACTAAGCTCCTTCGCGGGCGCCCCGATCTTGGCCCCGTCGACGTCGGACGCCGTGGAAGGGGGGGAAGCGTCCTTTGCAGCGGAGCGGCGTCTCACCCGAGGCAGCGTACAATATTGAAGGGCGGGAGAATCCAGGGAGTCTGTCTTATCGTCCTCCGCCGCTTCTGACGGGAGACTCTCCGGAGTCTTGTCACTCTTCTCGTCCTCCTGGGGATCCTCCGGTAAAATTGGAGCGAGCGACTCGGGCGAGTCGGTCGGGGCCGTCTTCCCGGCGGAGTGGCTGCGCGAGTAGGCTCGCTGCTGCGGCTGGGGCGTGGCGTTCAGCGACAGCGTGCGGCGCAGCGAGCGCGCGGCGGCGGGCGGCAGGTGCGCCAGCAGCTGGCGCTGCAGGCGGCGGGACAGCGCCGGCGTCAGGCCCGACAGCGCGCGCATCTCCTTCTCCGAAAACTGTATCGCGCTCAAGTCCAGGTCGGACAAATCCAGCCCGGTCGGGACGTTCGGTTCCTCCGTGTTCGGTTCGGTGGTCGAGGGCTTGCCGTTCTTGCTGTTACCTGAAAAATCAATCGAAAAACACACGGTTTCGATCATGCACGACGCTCGTTCGGATGACATATTTACAGTGTCGAAGAGGATTGTGACGCAGATTTAATCCGGGATTCCGAGAAGCGGACCCGCTATAAGGTTACTGTCGTGGGATGAGTTTCATCGGTTGCTACGTCGTCTCGTCAGCCGCAGTTGTGCGGGCGCCGACGCGGCGGGTTAAAGTTAATCAATACACAGACTAAATACAAACTAACAAATTTAGGTCAAACGGAAAGCTTTAGAGGTGCAAACCAAAACACAAAATTATGCATTAAAATGTTGCCGATCGATAAAAAAATAATGTACCAGAATGCGAACTAAAATTATTGCGTCAGCGAAACATGTCACATTATAAAGGCATCTCTATTCTGGTAAACGGCCGCAGCGCGCGATGCGCAACACAAAAACACATAAATGAGAAATAAACATAGTTTAGTACCTATTCCTGCGTGGCGTTTGTGGCGGTTTTGTGGTTGTCGCCGGTGCCGCTGTGAAGTGTAGATTTGGTCGGAGCATGCAGTGTAACGCGCAACCCAACTGCAACCACACCAACACAACCTCACTACGCTGTACCCCGCTCTCCCCGCCTCCCGCTCCCCGCTCCCGCCCCGCCCCACCGCGACTGTACGCTAGTGCGTGTGCGAGCGCTACCTATCGCCTACACAGATCGAGGCCACTATCGACGCTCCAAACAATTCATTGACTGTCCCTCTCGTGACGTCGCTCGTGTTTCGATTTAAAAATAATCATAACTTTAAACAAAACTCAAATGTGATCAGTCTACTTTGCACAAACAATACTGCATCGCCACAGGCTATGCGACGTACGAAATGCCTTTTCTGCACGGTTCATGCGAGTCCGCGACTACAAAAAGAAATAATTTCATGATAATCGAGAACAGCGCAACATTTTCCTGCTAGTGTTAGCGGGTAGGAGAAAGTCAACACCTGCACAAATAATGCAACTTTAAATACTATCAACACTACGATGCAAATAAAATCGGTAAGTAAAATTAATCAAAATGTTAATAATGAATTTTAGATAATACGAAACACTCAAATATATAATAGACTATCGAATGCTACTAAGTGGCGACAAAGAGGTCATAGTCATAGTCTATTATACATGACATTAATGTTAAGAGGAAACAACAGCCGGTGGAAAACGTTACTGATTCGAGAGATGTTCTTGTCCGAGAGAGGCCGCGACGGGATGCTACGTCGATCGATGTATGGCGTGGTCGATAGTTAATCTTTTGTTTAGTGGAAGCTAGCTGTCAGGTGAGTGTACATAGCTGTGCCCAGCGGTGCTTCCTAACTACGTCGGAGTGCCGATGAGGTAGCAACATGAACATGCCGTCTCTATCACTTATGTATTTACAATGCCATTGAATCAATTTGGAAAAACACTTTTTTCAGCAGAGGTCGAGTCTATAGCTAAACGGATTTGAAATGTTTGAATGAACATGAAATGATTCCAGATGAATGTGAAAAAACGATAAAAAGTTTTTCTTTTGTTCTACATTAAAATTTTGAAACATTCGTTGAATCTTATTCAAGAAAAGATGCTGTATTTATCAATCAAGCCCCATCACTTTTTTCGAATAATAAAAAAAATGGCTTTTTATACATAAATACACTTGATTTATCAAGCGTTCCGAGCGTAATGTTTCAAGCGAGGGCAGTTCGGTGCTAGCAAGCCATAAGCTAGTGTGGTTTAAACTTTTTCGTTACATAAAGCTCCGTGTCTGTCTACTATAGACTATAGTCGAATCCATAATTAAGCGAACTTTTTTGATAAGCAATTTTATAATTATTGTGTTTATCGATATTTCATGAATACTGCGTTAAACCATTATTAACATGAACGTTGGTAATCAGCGGTTACTCCTTCAATTAATAAAAATTTTTCTGTAATTTATATTCAATAAACCTGGTAAGCAGAAAAAAAAAATTCACAAGTTACTTTCATAACATCAATATGTAGCAGGAAAATTTACGTATTGATACACGATAAAATATTCGTCTAACAACGGATTCTGAACAGACCTAGCTCTAACTAGTACGTTAGTCCTCTCGCTTGAAGCCCGACGGTGTAACTCAAGTCAAGTGACATCATCGTACCGGCAACGTTTCCCCCGTGCGTGCGTGTGTGCGTGTGCGTGCGTGCGTGCGGACTCACCTCTGGGCGCGTGTGTGCGTTTGCTGAACATCGAGTCGAAGGGCATCTCGCGCGAGCCCCAACCCTCGCGTCTGTTACACCAAGTAAAAAAATTAAACATCACTAGGTAATATTTTGAAATTTAAAACTCTTTAACAATGGACATCAATGAACTTTTAAAACACAACAATAAAAAAAACAAATACATAAAAAGACTGATTGGTTTCCTATTACAAAAATATTATAAGATTTAGATAATTATTAATATTTAATTGTTATTAACCGACTTACGTTTCTGATATGCTTCTTTTACTTTCCACATATCTGTGAGTGCTGCATGTAATGAAGTTTAATTATTTAAAAATATATTTTTTAATATTTTTGTCAGTGATGAAAACCGTGTAGATGATGTGTAAACAAATACATAATTATGATGAATGATAAAATTAATACTCACAATAAATTCCTCCTTGGTAAGTGGGGACTGCATGCGGAAAATTATCATTTAAATTAGTTGGCGTACATGGAAATGAAAACGTTTGTGATTAAAAAGCCAGAACTTTTACAATAAACAATCGAAAAAATCCTCATAAAAATTATTGCAAATTTCGAGAAATCGATTGATAATAAATTTAGTAATATAAAAATTACATCCTTTATTAGTATATGGTTGGCTTATTAGAGTAATTAATTAATGAAATTAAAGTAATTATATCATTTGACTGTGCTCACCAATTAACCACATAAAAGATTAGTACTATTTTTATTGCCTGGCATTGCCCCTATTCAGTATGGGAGTATGAGACAGACTCCATTAAATTCTGTTGAATATGTTTATGAAGAAGCATTAATTTAGCTCAACACATTTGTAAGAATTCTGAAGTGAAACAAACCTAATATTTACATAACAATATTCACCAATATTCTCTTTGTACGCACTGCGATACGTAAAGCAAATTAAATTACGTTATAATTATTCTAATGCTCCTTTTTATGTATAATAAATTAACACTAACTCGCGCCAAAACAAACTATACACGCGTAAACAACTTGCAATGAGTTGTAGCACGCAATTTTCATTATAAAGTTGGGCGGAGTTACAACGCAACGTGCGTACCATACAAGCCACAAGCCGCCAAGCGTCAGCGCACGCGTCTCACCTGTTGAAGAACGGGGACTGCAAGTTATTGAACAGCGAGTGCGACGACTGCGGGAAGCCGGGCCCCTCCTCGCCGTTCAGACGGTTTGTGAGAGCGCGAACCTATAAATATTAAACAAATTAAATGTCAACGCAACCGACTATGACTAATTTTTATTTAACTTCTAAGACTTTTGATACTGTATGTTTGAGACGTGTTTTGTGTACGACATCTGTGGTCTGTGTGTACGACAGAGTAAAATATGGCACGAATCGTATGAAGGAAAACGGGTCTTCACATTCCTGTCGTCCCAGCATTCATATTATGAAGTTGTCTCCAAATAATAACATAAACAAAACTTAATAATCAATATAAATGTATTAACAATATCCACTGACCCTGTGCAGCAGCGTGGAGAAGAGGTTCTCTGCGGTCAGCAAATGGAAGCCCTCGTCCTCTTCGTCCTCCTCCCCGGAGCTGACCGACTCCGCGCGCGCCGCCCGGCTCGACCTGCAATCATTTGGTGTGCGTGTACAATATTATACTGCAAACCCTTACCCCTTAATTTACGTAAGTGGAGTGTGAATTTACGTGTCAATTTATAAGTAGAGATTAAGGAAAAAATGAAGCTCATCAATCAGTGTCACAATCACATGTTGTGTGTTTTTTTGGTAAATACTGATAAGTTGTATACCTCAGCCTATGCATGTGTGTGTCGTCTTCCTCTTCCGACTCCCCGCCGCTAACGAGACTGCTGTAATTTACAAAAGCCGCCAAATTTAATTATATTCAATATTGTCATGGAATATACTACATCTTCAACAATTCCTTTTACAAGTTTCGGCTCGCTGGGAATCAAACCCAGGCTATACTTTTTTCATAAGCGATCCTTCACAGTTACTACGGCGGCAGACGGGCTGTCAAAATAGTATAAAAGCAGTAGATACCTGATGCGTCGCGGCTTGCCGACGCGGTTGATGCGCGAGTGCGAGAGCGGCTGCGCGTCGGGCTCGAGGCTGCGCTGGCGCGGCGTCACGTACCCCTTGCCCTCCACCGCGATGGGGATGATGAACTCGCGCGCCGACTTCTTGATGGGGTCGCCGGGGCTCGAGCACGCCTCGCTGCTCGCACTCGGGGGGCCCGACTCGGTCGACCCCAGTCGTCTGGGGTGCCATATGATTGACCGTTTAGTGAAAATTCTCATAGTCAAACCCCTACTCAAACTAAATTTTTGTTCCTAATTATCCACGACGCAGACATTTTCTATTTTTCTACTCAATTTTTCGCTGTCCATATTTTATTACTTCTTAAATCTACGTATATCACGTTACGTGTAACTATACCTAAGCGGCGTGCGCGGCGCGGGAGACGGCGCGTGCGGCGTGTGTGTCGGCGTCTGCGGCGACACGAGCGGCTTGTGCGGCTCGCCGGCCGCGCTGTCCTCCGGCGACATGTGAATGGGGATGATCCGCTCCACAGACACACCCCTGTTGGCGCTAGATGTTAAAAAATATTTTAATATACTAAAATATTCCAATATATATACTATAATTATAAGATAATGGCACAATACGCGTTATACACTCGTAGTAGTTTACTAATCACTATCGTATGTACCTGTTGCGATGATCCTCGACGCGGTGCTGCGCTTCCGTGCGGTACACTCTGGGTGTGGAGGGCGCGGGGGGCGCGGGCGGCGGGCCGGCGGGCGGGGTGCCCGGCGGCGACACCAGGCTCGCCACACCCGCCGACGACGACCGCCCGTACGGCACCGGCGGTTTGCCTGAAACACATGTAATTTGCCTTATAACAGCCGCTATCGAAGTCCACACCTTACGTGCACCTTCTACAAGTTTTATAATATAATATTTTATGATATGAGATGTACCAGTACGTATAGCAGTGGAGATGATGTCCCTCGCGGCACGTCGTCGGCTGTCTTCACTTGCCTTTTCTTCCACCAGCTTGGCCATAGAGTTCTGAAGACTTCTGTAAATTATTTAATACACATCTTAGTAGTACATTGCAAGAAAAAATATTGGATTTGGAACATTCACAACATTAACATACACCTCACAAGATGCGAGTGCGTACCTCCTGGCGTCCTGCAGCAGCACGGAGGGGTCGACGGGCGCGGAGGCGTGCGACGGCTCGCTCTCCGTCTTCTTCACACCGGCGCCCGCGCCGCGGCTGTCCTCCGTCGGAGTCTGTATAACGTACACACCACGCGTCACATCATTTCGGTTTTTTTGAAAACTATATGGTTACTTTGAGCCTTAATAACTAATTAATAAGGTTTACGTTAACTTACAAGAGAAGGTTCAATGCCGATCTGTTGCAGGCGCACCGTGCCGTTGTTCTCTGGGCTCCGGACGGACAGTTCGCGGTCCTCGCT
>DWPC01000268.1:0-11157 GCA_018251435.1 Oarisma aurantiaca
GTATATTTAAAATACATAGATTATACTTATCACTAGAGTTTTTAGTATGCCGTAAGATGTTTTTACTATTTTTAGAGATGCGCGGTAAGATAACTTCCCTCGTAAACTAAAGTGAATTCTAAACTACACTTGAATTAATATCCCGTGTTTAAAAAAATCAAAATAAAACAAAGCTCTGTATAAATTACCACAAATATCAACCTAATTATATAAGACCATTACAGTAGTACTGATTAGTGGAAAAGCCTATCGGCTTGGTAATCCATAAAACTACATTTTCAGAGTAAACTTTGTGAAAAGATTTCATACCTCCATAACTCTTTTTCATGCATTTAGAATGCAAAATACTTTTTCTTTCAGGCAGTAATGTAGGGAGCATTAAACATTTAAATATAAAAAGGTTTTTACTAACTCACAAGTTTAAAAATAAATTCTATTCTGCATGTTTTGTCTTCATGTGACTATTTAAGCTACTCTGATGTACGAATGCTTGAGGACATTTCGTGCATGTGAACTTCCTGTCGTCAGCGTGGGACCGTAAATGCTGACCTAATGACTTCTTTGTCATGTACCATCTTGTGCACACGTGACATTGAAATCTTTTGTTACCCGTGTGGACGGCCTTGTGGTCCTCCAATCTGCACTTCAGAAAGAACTGCATATCGCATATGCTGCACACATGTTTTCTCTCCATCAAATGGTCTTTTTTGACATGTCTCGTTAAGGCTCTCTTGTTGGAAAAAGTTCTTTCACAAGCTTGGCACTTCAGAACTACTGGCGGAGCTCCATGTTCCTTAACCATGTGATTGATTTTCGTCCAATAATCAGCAAATTTTTCCTGACAAAAGTGACACTTATTCTTTTTCTTCAATCCTAAATGAATTCTCTGCTCGTGGTCCCTCCGTTTCCTATCGCAGCTGAAGATTTTTTCACAATGAGCGCATTTAAACTTGTCCATCGCGTGCATCCGTTTGTGGCAGACTAATAAGCGTTTTGTGACAAAGCCAGAATTGCAAATTTCACACACGAAATTCCTAAAATGTACATGCATATGTTCCTGAAGCATTTTGTAGTTGGTGAATTCAATTTCACAAATCGCGCAGCGAAGATCATTTGAATCAAATTTGAAAGGAATCATTTGATTCATGATATCAGTATGAATGGGTATATTGTGAATGTTTTGTAGATGAGTAGTTAAATCTTCAAGTTTCTCGCAACCATTACCACATATTTTGCAAGACAGCTTAGTGATATCAATTTTAAGGACGTATTGAAAAATCTTCGGTAACTTTATAGTCTGAAAATCATTATGTTGCTGTAGAAAATGGATTTTTAAATCCATAGGTAACTGATATTTCTTTACGCAAAAGTTACATTTATAACCGTCACTGTCTTTACCTCTTATCAAGGTTGCATTTGAATATTCTAATATACTTTTTAAGTTTGCCAAATGTTTCTTAGATTCTTTTATAGGTTTAAGTGAAGATCTATGTTTAGGTAAAACTTGCGCTTCATCTTTCTCATTTGTTTCTTCTTTCAATAAATTCGATCCTGAATGTTGCTGGTCTTCACCTACAAAGAAGAAAATTAAAATCAGATCGGATAATGTAATAATAATGTATGTAATATTAATTTTAATATTATTTTATATTTACCTATATATTTTATTGAACTTTGAAATCAATATTATTTCACTATTATTGATTTTAATATGCTTTTGAATATAAAAGGTGTACGTAAAAGGAATGATTGTAAGTTTATTAAAACATGAATAATAAATCGTGCTCTACGATAAGTTTATTTTCAAAATGAAATATGTACTACAGCAGAAGTTAAAGAAATGATTACACTTCTTCTCCGTGTTTGGAACGCATGTGACTTCGCCAGCTACACTTTTGTACAAACGCCATACCACAATGAACACAAGAAAATCTTCTATCGTCTGCATGAATTCGCATATGTTCTCTCAGAGTATTCTTTCTGCCATAGGCTTTGAAACAAACATCACATCTGAACTGCCTTAACCCAGAATGCTTTGCCATGTGCCTCTTTAGACTGCCCTTGCAGAAAAAGGTCATCTCGCATTCCATGCACTTGTTTTTTCTCTCCAAAAGATGATCCTTTTTCGTATGTCTTGATAAAGCTCTCTGGTTATGAAAAGTTCGATCACACGCTTGGCATTTCAATACAACTGGGGGCGCACCATGCTCTTTAACCATATGATCGATTTTTTTCCAATAATCAACAAATCTTTCATCGCAGTGCTGACATTTATTACGCTTGCCGAAACCAAGATGTGTCCTTCTTTCGTGCTCCCGTAATTTCTGTTTATTATTAAACACTTTTTCACACTGTTGACAGTTGTATTCTCCTGTGCTATGTCTTTTGATGTGCATAGTTAGAAGGCGTTCAGTTACGAAACAAGCGCCGCATGAATCACAGATATGATTCCGGTAATGTGTGCTCATGTGCTCCTGAAGTAATTTGAAGTTGGCATATTCCGCAGAGCATTCTGCGCATCGTAATTCTGGGGTGTCAAATTTAAATGGAAGTATCATACTTTTCAGATCCGTGTACACTACTCTTTCATGTTCGATTTTTAGATGCAATATATAATCATCTAGTTTAGAAAATTCCTTTTTGCACGTCAAACAATTGAGATAAGTGATGTCTAATTTGACGACATGTTCAAAGAGTCTAGCTACTAGGATCTTAACTGATTTATCCCTCTCATGTTCCTCTTTAAAATGTTTTTTCAGGTCTAATGGTTCTTGATATTGTTCAGGACAGAAAGAACACATGTAACCCAGGCTATCTTTAAATCTTATTGGGTTAGCGTTCGAATAAATCAATATCTGCCTCAGGTTTTGTTGATTTTTCTTTCTGTCAGATACCATTAAAGATATCTTGTCTTTTGTTTCGATTATCTTTTTTTTCTGCACAAACTTCACGTCCGTTTTTGGTGATATTTGTCTTGTGATCGTTATCCTGTGTATACCTATAAAAAGAAATATTTATTAGTGAACGATCATAGTCTGATCACTATTAAGGGTAAAACAGTTACAAAGTACACATTGTTTTAAACAATAAAGCTGCTTAGTGATAAAATTATTAATACATAACGTTATGTTCTATGTTGATAATATCACACTCAAAAATTTCATTTTCGTTTTTTTTATTTATGAAATGTAATGGTACGTAATAGTCTTTTAATGGAAATTAAATTATGGCACTAAGTCTTTCCGCATGGCGAGTAATAACCGCAATTTGCGTCTTACTTGCTTGTTCTTATTAGACTTGACGAAACTATTAGAATAAGAAGTAAATAACTAGAAATTTTAAGTGATTTTCATTTATAAATAAGACATTTTCATTTATAAACAAACTGTAGACCAACTAATTGATACGCATTGCATGGTTTATAAAGTGAGTACGGGTTATAAAATTATCCAATTATTCATTAAAACCATTTATCACACAATAATCTCCACAGTTATCTCCAATTAATGAATGAACGTCAAGTAAACAGTAAAATTTTCAGTAATATTTAATTTATTTGTAACAACGTCTTAAATTTTTACGATACACCATTTTAAAACTTCATTTTATATACAATATAAATTGTCGCTATGTAATCAGTATATTGACAAAACAAAAACCTCCCTCGGGAGTCAGGACAAGTCTGTTTCTCCGTGTTTTGATTTCATATGACACCGCCAACTGCATTTCTGTACGAATGCCATGCTACAACGATCGCACTTAAAACGTCTGTCATCTGCGTGGATCCGCATGTGTTCTGTTAGAGTCCACTTCCTTCCGTAAGATTTTAAACAAATTTTACACTGGAATTCCCGCTGACCCGTGTGTTTCAACATATGCCCCTTTAACTCCGTTGACGAAAAAAACGCCTTATCACACAATGTACACTTGTGGGGTCTTTCGATCAAATGGTGGCGTTTCATGTGTATCATCAGAGCGTTTTGATGGACGAAGGTTTTCTCGCAAGCCTGACATTTACGAGCAAACGTAGTAACTCCATGTGCCTTGGCTATATGCATGTCTTTCTGTCTTGCGTCTCTGAATTTCGCATCGCAGTAACGACACTTGTTCATCAGTCTCGAATGTTTATGTACTTGAGACTCATGAGCTTTCTTTTTTATATTAGTCGTAAACACTTTGGGGCAATGATCGCACGTGAAGACGCCAGTGTTATGATTAGCTTTATGAAAATACAGTTTCTTACGATTGACGAATCCAGCATCACATTTGTCGCACATGAAATTTTTATAATGTATGCTCATATGTTCTAAGAGCGCTTTGAATTTGTTAAAAACATTCTGGCAGATGTAACACCTTAGAATATCACTATCGAATTTAAACGGCAATATTTGATGTTTGATATCTATAAACAGTTTCTTGCCATGCACAATATTCAAATGTTTCATTAAAAGTTCCACACTATCAATTTTTTCGTCACATATTTTGCATTGCAATTCTGTTATGTCAAGTTTGATACATAACCTATAACAGTCTTTACCCACAACGGTCACTATTTCTTTAATCATGTCATGAGTTTCAGTTGAATGTTTTTTTAAATCTGCAGGTTCGGGAAATTGTTCATTACAGAAGCAGCATTCGTATCCTCTACCTGCGTACCAACGTATCGGAGTGGCATTCGACCATTGTAGTATTTGCACAGCATTTATTTTATGTTTTTCCATCTCTTCACCTAGTTTACAATTCGTTTTCATTTTCTTGACTTCGTCATCTGCTTTCTTAGATGTTGTCTCCTTTTTGTAGGTACTTTTACGTTGAAACACACCTACAAAGAAAATACTAGATTATTGTACGCCAGCTTCAGTATTCACTATCAGGTCATGAGATTGACATGACATGAAATTGTTATGACCAGCCCTGAAAAAGCACTTTGAATTCTTGCCTAAACATGGAACAATATTATCTTCTTGCGCGCATTTTGAAGCCAAATTGTAATAAGGCCAAAAGTAATATGTTATTCCGTAAACGCTGAGGTTTTGATTGAATTTAAGGTATTCTTTTCATTTAATCACATAACAAAGCAAAGGATACTTAAGATAAGGGTAAAATTACGTTGATAGTCATTGACTAAAGTTATACAATAAATAAGAGGCTCATTTGGCAAAAAATATATTGTTTAACATACTTAATTGCTACTACGTGTAATACTGTTTGCAGCAGTACACAATTATGTACATATCTACACTTGCTTTCCATGTTTAGAACGCATGTGGCCACGCCAGCTACATTTTTGCACAAATGCCATTCCACAGTGTTCACATTTAAACCTGCGATCATCAGCATGGATTCTCATGTGTTCATTAAGTGTCTTCTTTCTTCCATACGCCTTGTGACATACTTCGCACACGAATTTTCTCACACCAGTGTGTTTCACGACATGGTTTTTCAATTCAGATACCGAAAAGAATGTCATGTCACAATCCGTACATTTATATCGTCTATCCATCAAGTGTAGTCTCTTAACGTGAACTGTGTAATCTTTTTGGTTGCTAAATGTTTTCTCACACGCTTGACAAGAAAGTGATTTGATCTGAACACCGTGTTCTTTAGCCAAGTGCTGCTCCTTCTTACGATAATCTTTAAACTTCTCGTTGCAATAGCCACATTTGTTGAGCGTTGTCGAATGAGTATGGACGCACTTTTCATGGGACCGTTTCTTTCTAAATGTGTCGAATACTTTGGGACAGAAATCACATTTGAATTTTCCTAGCTTATGACTTTGAGCGTGCTGCGCAAGAATCACGCGACTGACGAAACCTGCATCGCATATCTCACAAATATAATTTCTATAGTGTATATTCATGTGTTCCAACAACATTTTGAATTTGTGAAACACGTTTAAGCACATAAAGCACCTTAAATTGTCCGAATCAAATTTGAACGGAAGCACCTGGTTTTTAATATCTGTGTGCATGTTCCTATTGTGATCGTTTTTCAAGTGATCAATTAATTTTTCTAGAGTGTCTATATTTTTGCTACAAATGTTACACTTGAGATCTGTGATATCAAGTTTTACGTGTAGTTTATACATGTCCTTTGCTTTCATGAAGTTGTTTTTAGTTTTTTCATCGTGTGAGGTTATAGTATGTTTTTTTAAATCCGCTGGGTCTGGGAATTGGTCGGTGCAAAAACAACACGCGTACCCAATGCCACCTCTACACCTGATCGGTGTTGCATTGGAATTCAATAGTATCTCTCTCATATTATTTCGATGCTTTTGTAACTCTCCTCCCTTTTTCGGTTTATCTTCAGCTTCAATTTTTACTACTTTATCACTTTCGTCTAATGTATTCGGGTCATCCTTGAATTTTGACTGTCTGTTTACAGTTTTGGTGGTACGTCTTGCACCTACAAAGAAAACGACATGTTATTTAAATACGTAAAGTTAAAATATCGTAAAGCAAATATACATTTGGTACTGTTTAATCATTCGATTATTTATTGTTGAAAATTTATTTGGTGTGTTGTAACTTGGAAGAAATTTGATAAATATACCTTGAAGCTACTTACTACCTACTAAAATTAATGTATCTAAATAAAATCAAGGAGATATGTGAAGTGTGAACAATTTTTTTCATTCCTGAAATTTGAAACCCACCAATACTCCACTTCAAATACACAAACAAGTAGTAATAATGCAGAGATGTAGCTTCCCAATGTCCCGTTGTAACGTATAACTAAGTTATTTCAATTTGTGATGAAGTAAACTTTCATTTGATATTTACAACTTGAACGATAAGGAGAAATATGAGACGTTCCAATTCAGCCAAACGTATTAACATTAGGTATTTAGATAAAAAATCCAAACGTTAAGTAATACATAGCAGAAATGATAAGCAGTAGGTTTACGGATCAAGTAAAATATCTATGTAGATACTAAGAATGGAAACTGCACTTTTGGACGAAAGCCATCCCACAAAATTCGCATTTAAAACGAGAATAATTAATGCTAACATGTTCACGCAGCTGTCCTTCTCCCACCACTTCTTGTTAAATGTTTGACATTCAAATAAATGGCTTTTTAATATTATACACCACATGTTTATTAGAAGTTCATTGCTAGGTTTGACGACACAGAAAATAAACACAGCTTTCAACTAATTAATTTAATATGCATATTCCTTATAAGTAACCGATATTGATTACATCGAGTATTGAGATAATTCGCCTTTAAGGATCTAGTTCGTCAGGATGTTTCGAACGCAAGTGACCTGTTAAACTGCACTTTTGGACAAAACTCATTCCGCAAAATTCGCATTTGTAACGACGATCATTCGCGTGTATACGCAAATGTTCACGCAATGTTTTCTTTCTGCCATACCTTTTATAGCAAATCTGGCATTCAAAATCACGGATTTTTGAATGCTTCACCATGTGGATCACGAGGGCGCCATTGGAAAAGAATTTCATATCACAATCTGGGCATTCATGACGCTTTTCCATTAAGTGATGTCTCTTGATATGTATTCTGAGGGCATCACGATTCGCCAGCACCTTATCACAAGCCTGACATTGAACAGCCACTGATTTTGCTCCATGCACCGTTTCCAGATGTAATTCCTTCTTCCTGAGGTTAGTGAATTTCTCATTACAATACCCACATTTATTCCTTAAGTTGGAGTGCACGTGGACTCCCTGTTCGTGTGCCACTTTCTTTCTTTTCGTGTCAAAAACTTTCTTACAATATTCACAAGAAAATTCTCCAACATTGTGACGGTCTAAATGGGAGTTGAGACCTCTTCTATTAATGAATCCTGCATCGCATATTTCGCACACGAAATTCCTATAGTGTTTGTGCATGTGCTCGTAAAGACTTTTGAACGTGCTAATCTCGAGCGAACATAATGCACACCGGAGGAGATCAGAGTCAAATTTAAAGGGAACTATATGATTCTTTATATCTGTAAAAACATTTCTTTTATGTTCCTGTACCAAATGATCGAATAGATCCTGCAATGTTTCTATGCCTTTATGACATATTTTGCATTCCAAATTAGTAATATCAAGCTTCGCGGAAAAGGTTTTAAGATCTCTTTGTTTCTTAAACCGAGCGGCAGTAATGTCTTTGGAATGTTGTTTAAGATTATGGCTTTTTAACTCAGCTGGGTCGACGAATTGTTCATTGCAAAAGAAGCATAGATAGCCCAGGTCGCTATGAGAGCGAATAACTGTAGCATTGGACCATTGAAGAACCTCTTTAATATTGTTTCGATGTTTGTCTAATTCCTTGGTAAATTTGATCACCGGTCTTCTTCTACAACGCTTTAAAGTACCTATTTCTAGTGATTTCTCATCAACATTTTCATCTAAATCATTCGGATCATTTTCAATATCAACTTCAGTCTTCAATTCTTGTAGCTCATTTTTGAGGACGTCTTCCTTTGTTCCTTGCCGTTTACCTAAAAATGTAAAAATAGAGATTTCAAAAAAAATTGTTGTAGTAAACTATAGTGGATTACTGCAGTTTCAATATGATTTTATATGCTTTTGAGATTTAATAAAAATATGTTATGTAACTTCTTTGTATTCATAATGCATTGCTGAAAGCACAGACCATGACTGAAAATATTATATTTCACAAAATAATTACTCAACTGTTTATCATAAAACTTCGTACTCAATACGTTAGGTTCTAGGAGGTATTAGAAAGGACGTAAATTTGTCTGAAATATGATTTTTTTTACACAAAACGAAGAAATTTAAATAGCTACAATTCACGACTATCAAGTATAACTTACAAGTATCTTCATCAAACCGTTTATATTTTTTATAATTGGCTTATTCTGATTGGCCTGATTTCTAAATCTATGTATTTCTAATTTTCCGCGTAATCGTCTACTTCATAAAATGGGGTGTTAGATATAAAGAAATAATACTCAATAGTTTTATTAACTTTATTAAGAAAAATACCAAATAATAAAAACTATAAGCATTTTTATACAATTACTAAGTATGATGTTACTCAGCACTTAACTGCATGTTTAGAACGCATGTGTGATCGCCAGCTGCATCGTTGAACAAACCTCATTCCACAAACTTCGCATTTAAATCGCCTGTCGTCTTCGTGTATTCTCATGTGTTCCCGTAAAGTGCTTTTACGTCCGTACGTCTTCAGACACACATCGCAGTGAAACTCTTTTCTGCCAGTATGTTTCACCATATGCTTCTCTAGCTCAAGCTTCTGATAGAAGCTCATTTCACATTCCGGACAGCTGTGCGGCCTCGCCATCAAATGGTATCGCTGAATATGCACCCTCAAGGCGCTCTGATTCTTAAACGTTTTATCACAAGCCTGGCAATTTAATATCAAAGGATCAACGCCATGTACTTCGGACAAGTGCACTATTTTCTTATAGTGACCATTAAACCTCTCATTACATAACCCACATTTATTCACCAAATGCCTCTGGAGATGAACCGATCTCTCATGCGACTTTTTTTTGCGGCAAGTATCAAATTTTTTTGAACAAAAATCACATTCATAAGTTCCAATTATATGAGCTTTTGAGTGGTGACGCAATATGTTACTATTCAAGAAACCTGCATCACATACTTCGCAAACGAAATTTCTGGAATGCGTATTCATGTGCTCCACCAATCCTTTGAATTTATTAAACGTTTTAAAACACATAAAACATTGTAGACTATCAGTTTCAAATTTCATAGGCATTAAATAACTCTTTATATTTTTAAATAAATACTTATTGTGTAAGTCTACTAAATGGTCTACTAATTGTTCTATATTATGCAAATTACTATCGCATACTTTACATTGCAATCCTGTTATATCTAATTTGACAGAATAAACCCTTTTTTCTTTCATCAAAGTGCAAATCGTACTAAAATCATGCGCTTCCATTGTATGTTGCTTCAAGTCTGCTGCTTCAGGATATTGGTCTTCACAAAAGCAACATGCGTAACCTACATCTCCACGGCATCTTATCGGTGTTGCATTTGAGTACTGCAAAATTGCCTTTAAATTTACACGATTTTTAGACAGTTCTGGGGATCTGTTAGCGTGACTTTCGATTTTGGCTTTGCCCTGTGGGCCTGTAATATTTTTCCTTGGAACACTTATTTCTTTTTCTTCATCGTGTAGCGACTCTATACGTTGTGTAACTTTATCATCATTACTTACTTTTTTCAGTATAATATGATCTGTTTTGATTTGTCCCGTTCTATAATCCCAGTTATCAATTTTGATGATAACTTGACGTTGTTGACCTATAAAGAAAAAAATATGTTTGAAATCGCACTAACATATTATTTTTTTTCACTGGACTGATTGAGTGACTGAGACTGACGGACTGACTGAGAAAAAAAATATTTGTCCAATTTGTCTTATTAGAGTTGTAAGTGAAAATTCGAAACAATAGATGACATGACGAATATGTCCATCCAACAGTTTGGCACCGAGGGTCTTCATACTCAATAGCTGTAATATTTCTAAGATAGACATATTAATTAAAATTCATATATTCGTACCTATATAAATTTTGTAAACGATTAAAAAGAAAATAAAGAAAAATCATTCCGTATGTGCATTCGCGACTTAAAGATTAAGTATAACGTATAATCCAATTGGCAAGCTTGAAAGCCTGCAAAGATGTACCCTTGTAGCGCAAGATAAGATAAGAAGCGAAGACGGGATTGAAGCCAGTACGAATATGAATTGTAATGTAAATGTAACCTCTGCTTTACGATAATGACAATTTACATCTGAATTTGTAATGTATTGAGTTAAAATACTTATTACTGACATTTATTTGCGCTTTTCCTTTGCATAGAGTCAATCTACCTAACTTGTTTTTCTCTTTCAAATCCCTCGCGTGAACTAAGGACAACTTTGATTTTTAATGTCATATTACGTATTTATTTCGTTGTTAAAATAGGAGTAAATTTATGTTTCACTCTAGTAACCCAATCATTGACTATGGTGTAATTTAACACGATAAGTAAATCATTACTAGGACAAGAGATACCAGTTGGAAATATCAAAAACAACAAAGTGGTAAAACAAAACTACATAATAATATATTACCATAAAAACTTAAAACATAAACCAATTGACATTAACAAGTAACGAACAGACTGTATCAA
>DWPC01000269.1:0-11123 GCA_018251435.1 Oarisma aurantiaca
AATGTCAATAAATTGTCATATTATACTCGTAAGTCAATACCAGACTATACCAGAAATCACAGATATCAATATTTTTTGTCGCTTAATATCAAATGAATGTCAGCGTCAGACTGAATCTTATGGTTAGCTCCAAAGAACTAACAAGTAAAAACTGGAATCACCTTAATAGGGAACAGAGAACTGAACTATAACAGTGTCCCTTTTTATCCTTTAAACAGATTTTCTTTGATCGGTTTCGGGATAAAGTTGCTACAATGACTATAATATATTTTGACGGACACTATTTAATACTTACAAACATGGAGTAACTTGTACATGCTTACCTATTTCCAAAGTGTTAATAGTGTTACTTTTTGACCTTGTGCTTTATGGCCTTAGGCTGGGAAAAGATTTCCGATTTTTCTGCCCGTTAGAGTTGGATTCGATAGTCTGATGAACAGATAATCAGAACTCAGAAGGCAACAGTCTCATAGAGTAACTTATAATCTGATGAACGGAAGTCGGATGATATGTATTATCTATGATCGGAAGGTACTCGTGTCATACATTTTGTTTGAATCGAGTTGTTCGAATCGGATTTGTATTACGTATTGTATTATGTTCACAGTACAGTTCACAGTACAGTGTCGAATCCGACTATCGCAGAGAAAAATCGGAAATTTTTTCCCAGCCTAACCTACGATCAGATTGATAGTTTGATCAGACAATCTGAAACATCGGATGTGTACTCTCAGGCTTAAAATATTGTACCTAGTCCGTGTGCCATAGATTATTTAAGGAAACAAGATGTATAGTTGACTATCAACCTTTTTATTCAGGGTATGTACTAAAATATTGTAACAATTTTGAAGATTCAAATGATAAAACACTCATCATTATGGTAATACGCAATATCATAATTAATTTTTAACAAATTATGCTATAGATTGCTTTTACTTTATCAATTATAACGTTAATTCATTTATTCTTGAGTACATTTCATTTTTACTGTAACTTTTGGTGTCAAGAACAAATCTACGCTTTTGACTTGCGGTGAAGTGCGGCACTGTTTGAAAGTTACAGCAAATTTTAACAGTAGGTTGTGCAGTAGGTATAGTTAAAACCTTTGTTCGAGACATGCTAAAATTAGAAATAGTATACACTTATATTCTGTTATTTAATAACAAGATTCATTTTTAGTATGTTCATACAGCTGTAATATCAATAAAATTATCAATCTTCAAGTAGGCTTTACAACCTATGCATCGGTAGACTCATACAATTTTAATTTCACTTTTACATTTTATTTTTAAACATTAATTTCATAATTTCTGGTCATCACAGTCAATTTTGAGAAATAGATGTCTACCGGTAATATGTCTCAATAAGGTAAAGGGAAGGTAAGTAGGTACCTTAAAACCCTCTAGATAGGTATGGGGGCGTCCATAAATTACGTGAGATTTTTAAATTTTTTAAGAGGCGGTTAGAAGGGGTTGAGTCAAATCTCATTTAATATTACGTTGGAGAGGGGGGGGGGGGTTCGGCAAATTTAGATTTGAATTAGAAATAGAGTAGGTAGAATAATCCGTTTGACTCATTCGCATGATTAACGTAGTTGTAGTCGTAAGTTTATTATCGTACTATGATTATAAGGTTACTGTACCTACTGCAACCACGTTTTGTCTGATTTGCGTCATCATTTGATTTGGCAGTAGGTACCTACTACATAGTTACATACCTATTGTTAATTCTATTGTTAAATTTTTATTGCACTTTTAACTCTTAGCAATATTAATTATAAGTCATTACTAGTCTTAAATAAAGCACAAAGCAATTTATTTTTTTCTTTTAACAATAACAATCCAATACGTTTGTTTACATAAAAAACCCACATTAAATTTTAAAATTAACAAACCCCACAAAATCTCATGTGAGATTGGGTTATAGGGTTTCATTAAAATCTCATGACATCTCACCGGAGGGGGAGGTTAAGTTAAAAAACCCCTGAGGTTACGAAATTTATGGAAGCCCCCTAAGTATTTTCTTGTGTATGTAGGTAGGTGCTTATAACTAATAGTCTTTCCATTTTGTGGGAATACTTATATCTGACCTTTATTTTTTAAATATTTCTGTTGGAAACATGTGAACTAAACAATTTAGATAATTTAAATTTTTTAAAGCAAGATTAAAGTTGTGAAAATTGTATAGTACCTTATTTTTAACATTTTATAGGAATAAGCCAGTCACTCGATTTTACGCACCCGTGTGCGCCCCCACAGACCACCGTAGGTTATTATCTATAGTACCTAAAGGTAGAAATGAAAAAAACGTGACAAATATTATTTGTATAGGTTACATTACGTTAGGTACATTACATCATCTCTTGCTTCTAGCAGATTTTAGAAAAGAATACTAGGTACATGCATATACCTACGTCAAAATAATTTACATACTTAAACTTGATTATTATATCGCCTTGTTATAAATCTCTGCAAGTTTGTATCGATCAATCAATTTAGGTACTTATAGTAAAATTATATTAAGTATAAGTATTTTATGGACATATTTTTTAAAACATAATTACAATACATAGGTAAATAGCTGCTTAAGTAGGAAAACTGAGTTTGTATTGAATTTTAGGGATTTTAAACAATGATATTCAAAAAAAGTGATGGAGGTTTTGTTATAAGTACCACGTAAATAAATTTACATTATTTAAAATAAAAAAATTTAAGCCTATATAGTATGTACATATGTACTTATGTTAATATCAAATCGATAGATAAATACGTTACGTAGGTACAATGCACGTACAATAGTGGCATGTAAAGCGACGATTTTAAAGAGTGTCACCAGGAGGTAAGTATATTTTCGATGTACACCGCACAATTTCGTTACAACATTAAGTATGTGGAAAATTGGAAAAAATTTATTGGTCCCGCAAGTGAACGTTTTACTTGACGTTAAGTGCAGAATGCAGTGTTATTGTAACCAGATACAATCACATTTATTTGTTAGGTATCATTGTTTGTAAAAGTAGGAAAAGACCGTAAATTAGGTAATAGGTTACTGTTACATTCTAAAGTAGGTAATTATGTTGAATGAGTACCTAGGTATTTAGGTAAATATGTGTGTGGGTAGGTATAGTTTAAGTAATATTGAAAATTTTAAAATGAAATAATACCATGTAACAGTACCAACACATTTTGTTCTAGGTTTATGCTTATAATATACTAAGTAGTTTTTTTGATGTTTTATCAAGCGTACTTCACAATTACATTTGGTTAAGTGCTATTAGCAAGTTAAGGTTATATCTTAACTGGAAATGTTTATCACAGTTCAATTGATGAATGACATTTTTGTGCTATTCATTACGTTAATGTCTTGGTGTTACTTAAGAGCAATCCTACATTAGAAATATACAATTATTGCTTTATACATGAACTAAAAGTAGGTATATTTTAATAATCCTAACCTAGCTGGTGTTCTTGGCTAAAGCACATACGACACACGTGATTGGAAATTCAAAAATCAGCAAACCAGAAAATCACAAAACAAGCGAAATAGTTAAACGATGAAGCCAGGAAATTACCTACCTTCTTGTGATGATGTTAAATTGTTAAAACGTTGATTAAGTAGTTATTCAATCCAAAAGGAGTGCCACTTCGCCATTTCAAAACATCTTAGAGTTACTTATAATACAAACATTATTTATTTTGGCCCCTTAGTCAGTACAGTACACAGTCGGAAATAACGTTTTATTCAATAAGGGATTAAGTAGGTACATAATGAAAGCAATTATCTTGATTGTTTCAACCCTGTATTCTACTATTAATAGTTGTATATATTGATTAAAAAATTAGTTCAAAGTTATTTTCGAGCTCTATAATTTTCTAGTTTGTAATAGGAAGTTTTTGATTTTTCTCATGAACTGTGCGCCTCGGAGCAATTTTATTTACTGACCATTATTTGATTTTCACGTAGATAGATATTCAAGATAAACTTAGATAGTTCATAGTTCTCCCCAACGTGATAAAATGTTATTTGTACTTTTAGTTTTGTTTTGTTTTTTCCGCGCTGTTCTCTGAATAAAGTTGAAATACATAAAGCAGAGAACAACTGCCGTTTACACATACTTTATAGGCCTATTTCCCCTTTAACTTATGCTACACTCATTGATGACTTATAAGGCAAGTTGTACCTATATAAATACCACATAATAATATCGTTTTACGTTACGTTATTCTTCTTTAGGAAATATCTTAACATCGTGTAAGTATTATTATAGAAATATAATTATCTACTAGGTACTAGTTGCATGCTTAGGGATTAAGGTCTGTACGTTAATGCCTGTATGAAAAGATTAAGATTATTCTACTACACGTAATATACCATATCGTCTACCTATATTTATGTTATTAATAGTATTTATTGCTTTAGTTACCAACATTGTAAGTATAAGTGTATATTTCTAATGTAGCTTTAAACAATAAGATCTCCTTGCTTCTTATTTCAAGTTTATTAAATAGAAAATCATTTGGACAATGTTTGACAGTTACGAGTATGTAGGTAGGTACATTTTTCTTTTCTGCTACGAAAAAGCAACGAATTGTTGCGATTCCTTGTACGCCAATAATAAGAGGGCATGTTGTAAGCAAGTAAATCTTAACATTGCTATATTTCCCATATTAAACCCGAAAGACAAATACCCATGGTACCTATGCTATTTATGAACATAATACTAAGTACCTATTATTAAAGATTCTTTTAAAACTTAAAAGAAAATGTACATCAACCAAAAATATAGTTACGATAAAATCAAAGGTTTCAAACTTACAGGTAAATCAAATCACTTATGCAGATTAATCTATATCATAATAATAAATAATAGGTAGATATATTTACAATTAGATTAGGTAGGTACCTATAACGTAAAATTTTAGCTTAGCTTATTTCTAATTGTGTTCTGATTCATTTAAAAGCGTCAGGGCTTTATATTTTAAGCGCAACTATGATTATCACTTAATTTAAAATACCTATGTATGAACTTTATCATGGTATCAAGTCCACTTGGGAGTCTTTATTTTATTTTTTAAATCAACTTTTAATTGAGTGGAATCAGTAACTTAAACTTAGTAAGTATGTACTTAAACTACATATGTATTTATATCGTTGTTCAGTTCATTCTTGGAGTCAGATTTTCTTAGACTCATCTACTTTTCATTTAGCCCGTTTGTTATGGAAAACTTTGTTCCTTCATAGTTACGTTCACCGACTTGGGGTCATATTCGTTCAAAATTATTATTAATTTTGTCGAAATAATAGGTCGTAGCTTTGCTACGTTTCGGTAGGATACGGATAGTTAGGTAATTAACAAATAATAATTCGTATTTTATTGACATAAATACCTACGCTAGCCGCTACCGGGCTAGCCAATGTAAGTAGGTACGTATCTAGAAAAATGTGAGAACAAATTGCGACATCGGTAATTTTATAACGTAGGTATGCGATTAATGTCGTACAATAGCTCCTGCTGAATGGTACGTGATGTCGCCTGTCGGTTCGTTAGATGTCGGGCCTGAGCAGATGTAAGTCGACAGCGACGTCCCTGCGCTGGTTGCGCACGATGCGCGGCGGCGGCGCGGGCTGCGCGAGGAGCGCCGCGTCCTCGGCCAGGGAGTCCCCGGAGCCGTACCGCTCGTCGCCCCCCTCGTCCGCCCCCTCGTCCGCCCCCTCTCCCCACGAGGGAGAGCCCGAGCTCCCGGACCGGCTGCCGCCCGCCTCCGTCTCCACTTCCACTGAACAGCTGGCGCACACCTCTGAAATTTGTAATGCGTTAGTGTTTCCACTTTGACACTCGTAGAACATTCGACACGGACGTCTACGAAATATTGTAGGTAATAATGTTAACTACGAATGATATAGGTAGTGGACAATATCATTATTATACTACATATACTCATAGGTACGTACCTGTTATATTATACAATAATTATTACATACTTAGGTATTTTGAATATTGAATCAATAATAAAGTGAGAAAAGTAAATCTAATTGCTTTCTTAACGTAGTTATGTAAATGAAAAAAGTAGATATGTAATATTTTTATAAGTTTAAAAGCTAAGCTAAAAAAGCTTAGCTTTTTTATAAGTTTGTTTGTTGTAAATTACCTAAAGACTTTCTTGTATTCGATACTTGTAATAATTAGATATAATATAATAATTCTAATAGGTATTAGTTAATCCCATTATAAAATTAAACCACTTATTTTCAATAGGTCAAGACTTAGGTACGCCCCATACCTACCATACCCATACCCCCATACCCATACCTACTTAAATTATTAGAACATGATCCCTTTAATATTAATTAATGCATGTAGAATATAGGTAAAAATAACTAACTACCTACCTAAATTGTAAATGTCACAGAAACATGCTAAAGTCATAAAATGGTAGGTACTGCAAAATGAAATAATACGACTAAATACGTACACATCCATGGCTTAATAATTACGAATGCTTTTGGCAAGTTGAGTTACTTAGGTATTTATCTGTAAAACTTGTTAGCTGAAAGTACAAGTAGGTAGGTAAATATTAAAAGTATTTGTGTTATGTATGTTTTTTAGTTAAACTATTAATAATAAAGAAAAAAATGATTTCAAAGAATGACTGAGACGGAAAACGATTCAAAAATATAGGCAATGCTTAGAAATAACTCATAAAAATACTGAAAAATAAAATTAGGTAATGTAAAAATTGAATGCTAAATCTAATTACGACATTGTAATAATTTGACATTCAAGGAGGGGTAGCGGGTGGAGGGTGGAAGGGGATCACAGAGAGACTATTGTACGAGAACACATTCCACACATCAATAGGGGAAGGCTTAGGACTCACGCAGCCGGCGGTGGCCGATTAGAATGGGGCTCTCCCAAGGTGTCGGTCAGAGAGAGGTCGACGACGAATAGTCTTCATAAGATGCTGCAATTTTGTAACATTCGCATATTTATACCTATGGCAACGACGTTTAATTGGTTAAATTAGGTTCTACAGTAAGCACTACGACAGCTACGTAATTATATTATTTCGTACACTTATGAAATACATAATACCTACCTATGTTTATAAATTCACACTTAAATTAATATGGCTCAAGCTTTCTTTGTAAGTACATGAAGATATTAACAATAGGTATGATAATAAATTAACATATTACTTAGAAGCTACATGCCATTACTATTTACAAGTAATTTGAAAGTTATGAGAAAATCGGCTGTTTAGTCAATAATGGAGTTGATGGTTAAAGAATGTGAGTGTATTTGATAAAACGTGATCTACTAACATTTTTAAAGTCTCAATAGAAATCACTCTATTGCCATCTCAGTTCGTATGATATTAGCGCAATAATCTTATCGAAAGAAATTTGCCTTAGCTGGTGATGTGTACAGCGAATCACTGTGCTAAGTTAAACGAATATAATAATATACATAAGTACATATATTTTGACAAGATTGAACAATATGAAAGAAAATTAAGGAATCCCATTTTAATGAATTGTTATATACATATAATACATACCTAATATATAATTTATGTAATAGTACCTACCTATGTATATTGTAAACTTGTTTTGTTAATTAATGAGATAGGTACTTAATTTTCAAGTAATGAAATCGTTTCTGACTTTTGTCGTGTAGGTATTGCATGAATGTAAAATAGCGTATGTAAAATAAAATAAAAGCTATCTTGTAGGTAGGTACTCGTACAACTAATTTCTACCTGGCTACGTACTTTATTAAAGGATTTAAAGTATCAACGTAATTTTTGAATACCTGAACTATCCGTCACTAGTCGAGGAGGGGTATCCTCGCGGTCTGTTGGTACCACTATTACCACTTCATCGTCTCTAGGAGATTCACCGCTACGACTCGATGAAGTCCTGAAATAATTGGAAAAATATCATGTGACTCAATGATAACGTTTAAATTTTAAAATCAGCAAGTAATGAAAATAATTATCAGTGTGTACCGATCTACAAACACACCCCGGATTTATACACCTAAATCTGTGTACTATATACCTACATGTATATATTTAGTTATGAAAATAATGGTAAAATTATTATGATAATTGATTGAACATAGGTATTTTATATTTTAACATTTTTAGAAAGTAAATATTATGGAGCATAATTTAATTTCTTCAATCGATAATAGATGCTTTTACCATAATTTCATTTGGCTTTCGAAAGTTTCGAACAATGTCATGCATGCTCATCAACTCTTTCTACGAACATGTAACGTTTCATTGGATATAGGTACCGATATCGAAGTTTGATACAATTGTATACAAGGATGGGTTAAAAAATTAGTAGATACTAGATAGATAGTAGATAAGTAGTACATAGGTCAGATGACCTACATAAGAAACTTCAATGTGCTTCAAGCTGTCTAGTTTCGGTAGTTCAATGGGTGACCGCTAGGGACAAATTTTCATTTGCCTTCGCGTGTTCAAAGGGTTAGGGGTTAAGTCATGTTCTGACATGACTCCCTCTGGCCCTCTGGGGCCTTGCGTGACAAATTATTTCCTCAGGTTATTTTCATAATATGGTCACTAACCCTACGGTCATTACATATTGCAATTCAATTTTGATACAGCGGAATGTATTACGCACACCTAATGAGATGATACACCTTATCGGAACACGTTAACACTTTGAGACCGAAATACTGAGCAGATACTCACTTTACTATTACTTTTTTCCGCATGAACCGAGTACCCAGATCTGAATAACCTCGATGCATGGGTCGTTTGTTAGGCAAGGGTGGTGCCGAGGCAGGAGTTGGCTGTTCGAAGGTTCTGGAGACGGGGGAGTTGGGCTCCGAGCACTGCTTCTCCGTCAGCGCGGGGCGAGCGCTCAACGTCCCGTCGCCAGGTGCGCCTCCTTCAGAACTATCGTTCACCCCGTTTTTTATTCTTCTCGATGTTCGTCTATCTTCTTCATACATTTCTAATAAATGATCCAACTTATTTTCTATGTCATCTACCTAAAATTATTAAAATTATTATTATACTTTTAAAAATTACTTTAATTGTTAGGTACAAAAGTACAAATAAAATGCTATATCTAATTAGTTTCATTATTACGGTACCAATACAGTACGGCAAGTGTTGGATTAGTTGTCTAGCATAATGCACCTAGTTCAAGAAGAAAAAAAAGTAACTATCAGTTAAAGATGAATATTTCTATAACTACTAACTTAAAGGATGGATTGGATATACCAATCCATAATAATTATTGTTTATAGGTGATTAGGTACATACCAACATGGATGAATAGAAACCAACATTCTGCACATTTGGTTAATTTATTCTACCTACTATTAAATTAAAAACTTATTTTAATTTTTAACTTACTTGTCTTTCAATTTTTACTACTCTGGAAGCTAGACTGATTTTGGACGCGTAGACATCTTTAGCTTTTGAACCTTGCTTGCCAAGAATTTGGTCTAATCTGCAGTTGGAATAATAAAATTATATGAACAATAATATAAACATTAATATAAACGTCTTGTTAGTCACAAAATATACAATAGGTAGGTATATTTTTTTATTCCAAAAACAATTTCTTCTCTAAGCTTTGATGGAAGGGTAGAAATATATAGGTATTCAGTTGTCGTTTAATTATACTACACCAAAAGTACCTGATATAAAAAAAAAATCTATTTTCAATACGTACCTATATACTTTAGTTATGATCTTTAAGATATTAGAGGTCAATCAAAATCAGTAGATTTTGTAACCTGTGTAAGATTTCGATCCAATATTTGGCTTTAGATATCTCAAAAGTAAGGCCTTAGGAGTCATAATGAAACAATAATATTTCGGTAATATAGAAGCACTTTGTCAAACGTGCAAATTCATCATGCAAAGCAAAACTCTAAAGTCTAAACAAATGCTCCCATGCAAATCTATTCAAATATCATCAAATCCATAAAAAGTCAATACATAATTACATACCTATCTACTACCTACCAATAAATGTACCTAATAAAAATTAAGTATGTGAACGATACATACAATTTGTATGCAAATAAAGGGCCTAGAGAGACTAATGCATGATGTTTTCAGGTTTTCGTAATACATAATATTAAAGCCCAAAGTTCGCATTCACACAAAAATAATAATCATTATACTTAGGTATTAGTCACATTTTTTTTTTCTTTAATACTAACAGTAGAAAATGTAAGTAGGTAGGTAAATACGAAGAATAAAAATAAGCGTTACATTTCAAAATTACATTTCTCCAGTCGCTTTGTAACATATTGAATAGATACGGTTAAGACATACTACAAATATGCATAAGTATTTAAATATAGCATTAGGTTAGGATAATGTATTGAAATAATAGAGCTACCAAGCCTTCTCAGTAAAAGTAAAAAAATTTAAAAGAGAGAGAATGTGAAATTAATTGCCTTTTTGTAACAGTTTTCTATGTGTTATATCTTAGCATAATTTAAATATGTACTAACATTACTATGTCTAGATATAACCGCTCTCTATTTAACAAAGATAGTGAGATTTTTAAAGTAACCACAACGGAGTTTTTAAAATAGATTATAAAAATAATAAAATCACAAGCGGAATCATTTCTTTTACCTATTTGTAAAAAGGAAATTAGGAATTTATTTAATCACCCTGTCTCATTAATTCACCCAGTCTCATTAACATTTGGTATTCATCCGACATAGTTAAAGTCAACAGCAATTAGGTTTGTAATTTTTTACGCACTACGAGTAGGTCACTAGTATAACTTTGAATTACTGAATCGTTATTTTTACAAATGAAGTGCCAGTTATTTGAAGAAAGTAATTATGTTGATAAAAACTTATTTACTTTAACGTGTACTTATATTAGGTATACCAGAACAGAAATTTATAGTGCTTCTTATTGTACCTGTCGGTACAATAATTGATTAATTCTCAAATATGTTGGTAACTTCCAATTGGAATTTCGTCCTGGTTTCGTCCTGGTTCGTCATGACACATTGAAATTGTTCGAAGTGTCAGCTCTTAATTTAAATTTTAAATTGATTCAGAGCAGTGACAGCGAGGGAAGGGAAGTTACCGGCACCGCACAGAG